>VDFB02163492.1:0-49025 GCA_007258455.2 Sequoia sempervirens
GATAGACACCTTCCTAGATTTAAATTTCATACCATATATATGTACCCAAGTGTTTCCAATTGGAATTGCTATAATTATACTTTTATGGCATTCTAGATATTCAAAATAGTTTTCATAAATCTACCAAATAGACCCATTCTTGACATTGAACCTACATAATTTTAGGTATGTCTAATGAAAGATTAGGGTCTAGGGTTCATAAATTTCAAATGCTTTAGTGTTATGGGTTTAGATTTTACAGTTTAGGGTCTAGGGTTTAGCAAACTTAGGGTGAAGTTTGGGTGGCCCTTGGCATAATTTAGAGTTGCAAGTTAGTGTCAATTGGAATTGATTGTACATGTTTAGATTTACGAATTTGTTAATTAAATTTGCAAACAAACATCAAGAGAAACTTTATGAATTTTAACCATTCTTTAACACATTGATTTCTAATCTAATTATAATTTAAAATTGAAACTAAAGTTTAATATATATCATTTTTTCCATACAAAGCAAATAAAATTTAAAACATTTAAGCAATGTGAATGATTTTTTTGAGCTCGAAATTACCTAGTTTTCAAAATCAAAATGATTTGTTCGATTCCAATTTAGGGTTTTAACAATTTTTTTTGTTCCAATTCAATTTAGGGTTTCAGTTTTAAACAATTAGGGTTTTTAATGAAATTTTTTCATTTCAATTCAAACTAGGGTTTTCAAATTCAATTTTTTTTGTTTGATTTGAATTCAGGGTTTCAAAAAGCTCGATTTGGATTTGTAAATGCGATGTTTTTATTTCATTTCGATTTCTAGGGTTTTGAAATGCAATTTTTTGTTTTGTTTCACTAGGTTTTCAAAATAATTTTTTTCGGTTTAATCAACAATTTAAGATTTAAAAGTTAAATTTTGTCTCTAAAACATAATTAAAGGTTTTTTTCTATTTTTATAAAAACATTTAAATTTCATTGCAAGTTTTTGTCTATTTTTACAATTATTGAATTCTACTATAACAATTAAAAAAATGATTAAAACGTGAAATAAATTAAAAAAAATACATGCTAAATTAACTTATTTCTTTTAAAATTTCAATTCAAAATAAAAAAATGCCAAAAAATGGCATTTAGGTGGGGTACCTGTAGTTGGTCGTGGGGTCGTTGTCGCCAACACTCACTCGGGGTCCCGTCACAGAAAGCAGCTGAAACCGCTCTTTTAAAAAAAAAATAGTATCTGATAAACGGATTCCGATTTATGTAACTCGGGATTCGCGAGATTATAAATCAGATCCTATATTTTATAAACGGGATCCTGTTTCTTATAAATCGGGATCTCGTTCCGTGTCCATTGCTTCAGAGTCCGACGGGAAACGAGATCCCGATTTTTAAAAAGCGGGATCCCGTTTGATCTCAGGCTCGGGATCCCAAACCGTAACGGGATCCTGCAATTTTTAAAAACGGATTGGGATCCCATTTGTTCGATGCCGATTTCAATTTTTTGGCTAAGGCAAAAAACTTCCACGTTTCATGGACTCAACTTTATTGCACTTACCACGGTTGCTTTGTTGAATTGTCAAATCCTCGAATGGATAAGGAATTAGGGTTTATTTGTGACTTGTCAACATGCAATCTATCAAGGAGATTCACACTACACATATTAAGGGAAAAATCATTATCAATGAGGGTTTTTTTTATACCTATTTGATTAAATTGATCAATTATCATAAAGGATTCATTTTGTTTTTGCAACTCTAAAGGAGAGAGATCATGTTCATGGAAAGTAATGTCTAGATTAACTTTATGCATTCCATGTATTAAAGATGCGAGATCATTTAGAGTTGTACTAGGAGGAACCATAATTTTTTGTAAGGTTGTTTGAAGAATAGTGTGGTAATTTGGTGAATTATGAAGTAAATCTGAAAGGGAAATCTTTGTAGGTGTATTCTTGAGTTGTTCAACAAGATCGTACTCCTCTTTGTGTGAGGGAAAGTGAGGAGCATTAAGCAGATTAGGTAAAGGTAAATAGGGTGGGGTTGGTTGCAATTGTTACAGATTGTTTCAGGTAAATTATATGTATGAGCAACAATAATATTACTGGATTGATGCAACACATCAATTTTAGGTGGGTAAAGAGTAAACTTGGTTTTATTAGAAGGGTGGAGTTTATGTGAGGATGAGTTGAGGTTGAATCACATTAACATGCTTAGCATTAGATTGTTCACAACAAACCTTAGTGGATGACTTGAGTGAGATGAAGTCCTGAAGGGACTCATTTAACAATTCAGGGTCATCATGACTAAAAGGTTTGAGGGGTAAGTTATCATCAACTGGTTTAGGCATCTCATGCCAAGCTTTAGAGGTTTTATCATTCATTGTTGTAGGTCGGTCACAACAAACCTTAGTGGATGACTTAGGTGAGATGAAGTCCTAAAGGGCTTCATCTAACAAGTCAAAGTCATCACACCCAAAAGGTTTGAAAGATAAGTTATCATTAACAGGTTTAGGAATCTCATGGAAAGCTTTAGAGGATGAAGTGAGTGAGAAGAAGTCCTGAAGGACCTCATATAACTTGCCTACATCATCACTACTAAGAAGCTTGGATGAGATGGTGTTTCTAAATCAAATCATTTATTTGAAAGGTTGGTTTGATGTTTTTGTTTTTGTGTTTTTATGAATTGATGAATATGATTTAAAAGAACTAGGATCTAATGCTAAAAAGGATACTTGCAAAAAACTAATACTATATAGGAAAGGGAAGTGCATAAAACAAAAAAGTACAAAGCAATAAACTGAATTTTGGAAACACTAATTCAAAAATTGCAGTGGGACTAATTCGCCCAAGGTGGCGAATGAGTCCCAAGAGAAGTATTTTTAAGTTTTTTCTGATTTTTTTGACTTTTTTGGATGTGTTTAGGTCTGTACAGTGTAGATAAAGACTAAAATGCAGAATTTTGGAATGATGTAATGAAATAAGATGAAATAATGAACTCTAAATGATATTTTCACTAATGCAATTTTAAGAAGCCCTAAGATGCAAAAGCAATGCAAAAGACAATGCAATTGGGTCCTAGGATGCAAATACAAATGCGAATCAGAAAGGTATAATGTTCAATATGTAGGTTCACCAAAATGAACCAATAATTTTGTGGTTCTATATGCTTCTCTTGCTCTCTTAGGATTTTTCACCTAAAAGGAGAGAGATAGAACACTAAAATTGTCCTGGTTCACTCAAATAAAGGATTGTATGATGTGATTAGGAATAAATACAATAATGTGAATGTAACTAAGTAATGAAATTGATTGATTATGAATGCAAAACTAATGAAACATGCAATTTTTGAAAACATAGTGACATTTGCAAAAAGCTTAAAAGGATGAACAAAAATACAAATGAAACTAAATAGAAAGTTGTATTTCAGAATGTGTGCACCTATAAAGTTGAAGATGACTATAAAACACTTTGGAAATCTAGAAAAGTTGGCTTTTGAACTGACTAGGACTCATTCACCACCCTGGGCAAATCAATACCAAGTCAGGGTTTTCTACCTAGAAACTGGTTTTTGCTTACTAGGTACTAGAATTTGAAGTTAACACTGTCATCCACTTCATGAGGGACTCATTCATCCATGGTAAATCAATACACTTTTATTTTCTTCAAATTCAAATCTCTATTCTACACCTTGTCACGATACAACACTTTTTGACAAAAACCCAAATTGGGATCTTGGAAAATTCCTACAAAACAACTTAAAATTTGTTGTCTAATGGGGGGTTTTCCTTGGTCAAACCCGTAGCTGGGTAATCAAACCTTGAATGGACAAAAGTATACATAAAATCCTAGCCTTAAGTGTGTTAAAGACTAGGAAAGTATGAAGTATGATAAAACCCTATTCTATTGTGCTAGAATAAGATGTGCAAATACATTTGAATGATGCAAAATTCAACCCTAGAAATCCTTACAATACATTAAAATGGAGATAAATAAATGCAAATGAAATTCAAACCTTAGTTTGAAGATAGAGAGAAAATGGAAGATGGAATCACTTTGAAAACAAGTCTTTAGGTGTGATTTGATGGCTAGTTGCACCTCCTCAACCTAGATTTCTCCATGACTCACCATAGGCATCCATCATCAACTCTTTGCAATGTTGAATCTTGAATGAAGAGTGAGCTTCAAGACCTACAAAAACCCTAGTTTGTTGCCCTAAAACTTCAACTTTGCTAATGAGACTTATTGTGGAAGACTTGACTTGAGGATTTGCTTTGTAAAAATGACTAAGAGATGTAAAAAATAACCTAAAATGGGTATTTATAAGCATCAACACCTAATTTTCCCATTATTTATACTTAAGAGGCCGACATCCACCTAAAAATTAAGTTGAATTGATTAAATCCCTGTTGAAAATTGAATTTCCCAAAGGGAATCATTCACTACCCTTGGAAAATGGGTCCCACTGTAGGGACTCATTCACCCAAGGTGGCTGAATGGGTTCCACTAGTGGTTTTGGAGGTTCGGATATGAATGAATTAAGTGTTGTTTGTCAGGTTTTAGATGATTTCTCAAGTGAAACGCCTCTAGATAAAAATAATGGGGCTTAAGGGCCTATAAATGTTGTTTTGAAGGATGAATAATGTAGGGGTACTCAAAAGTAAGTTTAAATTAAGCGTGAAATTGTCTCTTTTCTCAAGAGTGTCCAATTTTCTATGCCATGGGAGGAAATGGGAAATAATTTGTTTAAACCAAATTCTCAAGTGGGAAAGCCACCTCACAAATATCTTTTTGGATTTTATTGAGTTGAGTTGTGATTGAGCATGCTTGATTTCAAACAAGATATTGAACAATTGGTTGATCACCTAAAGTGGCTCAATGACATTCTGGAGAGTTCAATGCCTGAATACGAACAATTTGAAGTCGACCCTTATGCTCAAAATCCCCAACATAAAAAAATGGAAAAAACTATATAAAAAATTGCTCAAGATGTAGAGGATATTATACAATATTTTTAACATCCGAGAAATCAGTGGCACCATAAGCCTTTACCAATCCTTGTGAGAAGAATGATTAAATTTATCCAAGAAAAGATTGAAATCATAGATATAAAAGGAACTTGATTTGGTTGGGGCTTCCTAGATTGTGAAAAAGGTTGAATCATCCAAAAAAAGGGAGAGGAGGTTGTGATCAACATAAAACAAGGGTAGAGGTGGGGTGTTTTGGGAAGCGGCAGGGGATATGGGATGTGGGTTTGTGTGAATATGCAAGGTGGGTTTTGGGTGTAGGGTGTATAATTTGCGGATGAAGCTCTTTTCAGAGAGTTTGAATTTCACGGGGTCGGAGAGCAGTAGTACTAGTGAGTATTTGGTGTTAGGGAAGCAGGTTGAAATGGGTCCTATTACTGCGAAGCGGAGGAGAAGTCCTATTGCGAAGCTTTTGCTTGTGCTTGTTATGTTGGAGGAGTTTCAGAGAAAAGAGCAGGAAGAGTGGGATAATCCTATAAGCTAGAGATGGAGATTTTTGAGATGAATAATAAGATAATAATAAAATCTATGATGGATTACTACAAGTGTTTGCATAACTATTACACTAAATTGGATGAGATTGAGAGGTGTAGGCTAAAGAGGAGGTTTGGTAGTAGTTGTTGTGGGAGCAATGATGTCCAACAATAGAGTGTGTAGAGAAGACTTTGGGTAAAGGATAGATCTTAGGCCTAGTGGGAGTAGTGTAATCATCTTGGATCTCCGATGCTAAATTCCATAGATACTTCTAAATGAGCAGAGCTACCTTTGATCATATTTGTGAAGAATTCAATTCAGTGGTTACCAAGGAAGCTACCTCTTTCTTTTGTCTTTTTTAGTCTTTTGTTGATACTAAGATGTTATTCATGGGCAACCAGTTACACTTTCTATGTAGGGAAAAAAAAGGCTACTTTTCTTGAAGTGTTAAAAGAAACCCACCAAAATCTCCTTGGGTATCAATGTGTTGTTTAATATTCACTATTTTGATTTGTTGTGCAAATTTGTAATATGAGTTTTATGTACTTTTCTTTTTCAATAAAATTTTATGCAATGGAGTTCAAAAAACCATCAGCTAAAGCTAGTCTCAAGATGGCATATTTTTCACGAAATATTTATCATGCTTGTAAACAAAATTTTCTGGTAGTAAGTAGTTTTCCAAAGCTAGTGTGGATAACTTGGTGACAAAAATATAACTCCAAACAAAAGGCAAGAAATTGAATCTTAGAGCACAACTAGGAATTTAGAGATAAATGAATACCTTCTTCAGTGAAGAGGTAAGCCGGTGATTCCCACGACAACCATGATGGAAACTATCAAGATCTTTGTGTCTTCAGCTCATCTTTTGATTTCTATGATGGTCAGATTGGCAATGAAATTCCCCTGAAAAATGAGATAAGTATGAAAGAATGTGGCTGTGAAAAGTATGAAGGAATGTGGTGGTGAAAGACACGTAAGATTAGCTGACATTGAAGGTATGCAAGCAACAACCAATAATTAATACCATTCAATTTGCAAGATAACTCTGGTGTCTTTTCGGTACAAATAATTCTACTCATGACTGATATTTACAAGATGCATGACAACTCTGATGTTTTCTCTCTACACATATTTCTATGCATGGCTGATGTTGACAGGGATGGTCAAGATAAGTTTGATCATCTTGCAAGGGCCCTTAGAAATATTATACCATTGATTTAAAAATTTAGCTTGATCTCTTTCAAATTAGATATGCCTTTAGCATAAACTAGTATCATATTTTTTATATTTTTTAAAAATCTATGTAAAATACATTGAGAGATATGCCTTCAGCATAAACTAGTATTACATTTTTAAAAAATCTATGTAAAATAGATTAAAAGATATTTTTTTCACACAGAAAGAAGCTAGATAATCTCCTGACAAAATCACATGTCTAAGAGATGATAACATATGATATCATCCTCATATCATCACATAGGAAATAGACAGACAAAGACAAAGATGGACGTTTCAGGCAGGGAGTTGAAAAAACTGAGCGAGAGTTTTAAACGTGAGCAGGAGTTTTAAATGTGAGTGAGACTTTTAAACATGAATTGCATCCACTATGGAGAGTGATGACTGAAAAAATCACGGGTATGGAGACTGTTGATTGTGGCCATGGGGGAGAATGCGGAGGCTCTACAACCTGTATTCTCCAGTAGCAAGTGTTTTCAGGGACGTATTTTTCATGCCAGTAGGTATAAACCCAGGGAAGAATTTGAAGGGCATAATGTGTTGGTTGTTGGGTGTGGGATTTTAGCATGGAAAAGCCTCTTGATCTATCAAACCACAATGCCAACCTCTCCATTTTCATCTAAAGCTCTATAAGTACAAAACGGGTTATATTATTTGGTGGATGGTGATGATTTTATGTTTGTTATAACAATCTTATTTGGTGGATGGTAATGATTTTATTAAGTTCATTTAGCAAGTTTTTTAATTTTTGGTTCTCTAAAGTCTGACTTACTTATCAGACTGCCCACTCCAAATTCTTCTTTGCTTAATTTTGTGGGTAAATATAAGTATGATCTCTATTCAATATTTTATTTTCTATGGGTTGCTATATACTTATTATTTTCATATAAATGTTGGAATAAGCTACCTATGATCAGGCCTGAGATTTCAAACTACCTATGACTGAAATATAAAATTGTTAACGGTTGCAAACTTTTATTGTCTATTATTTTATGTTGGGTGTTTTGTAAATAAGTTTAAGTTATCAAACATGTCAAGTAAAGATTCATTCCAGAGATAATAGATATGATATAATGCACACACTTTTCTCCTTGCCATGTGATAGTTGTAGAATCTTAGCATACTCACTATTAAATGTATTAATATTTCATGCAAATCATTATTCCATATTGCAAGGACCACCATCTCATCACTTATCTTGGCTCATCCTTATCCTACACTTTGGAGCAAAAGGTTACGTAGCCTTATCCTAGTACAACACTTGTTGTTGCCCCTTTGGCTAGTTATTCACTTTCAGTATCTGATGAACAAGATTGGGATACAAACAACTTTCTTTAGGTTGGCTTGCATGTGTCATACTATCTTTTTATTTTATTTTCTTTCTATGTTCCTTGTTATTTCATGTGCATAGTGTGATCCCCAATATCGTGTTGCTTTGTGTGTCTTTATGTTTGTGAGCATACTTTAGATGACCCTTTTTACTATGTTGGTGCAAACATACAAAGGAAATGAATTTTTCATGACATTCTTCTATTTTTAGTAAACATTTTTTTCATTTATCTTGTTTGTTCTTTTTGGGAATGATGAAAGGCATTGAGACATTTAGGTCTCTTCCATGTTGACCCAAATGGCTTTTTTTTCTTTTTTTCATTGTATATGTATAATTCCTCCTTTATGTTCATTGTTCCATGAAGTATTTGAGGAACGATGACAGTTCCAAGCTCTATTATATCACTGTAACATAGACATATGCTGACCCCAAACCCCTGGATACCTTATGTGTTATCTAAGTTGGATTGCATGTGGGGGAGACCTCCTTTTTCATGACGTAACTTTATTTGTAAACATATGTTTGGCATAGGGCTTTCTTAATAAGATCTAATTTCCCTTTTATCAATTGGCATTTATCATTTTCTACTTAAAAGTAATTGCTCAGAACATGGTGTTTAACAATTCTTTTAAAGTGAGGGCATACATAGACATTATTTCATTGGCATTTTTGGCATTTTATTACTTCACTCTATTCATAGAGGTTGAACTTAGTGTAGCATTGGCGTAGCATCTTGATCTTTTTGTGGCACCTTATCAAAGTTATCAGTGAGTATAACTTTTGGTATGGTTGACATATGGAAGGCTTGTGGACTTGGCTTGACTTTTCCATTTGCCACCTTTATTATGGGTACACACCTTGTATACCTAGCATGCGTTTCTCATTTTTCCTTTTAGAAAAACATTTGAGGCTTGATCCATTCTAGTTGGACAAACAATCAAGGCTTGATCCACATTTTTATTTTTCTTTTTGCATTAGCTTTAAAATTGCATGCTTGTGTATCTTGTCTTTTTGTACATATCTTACACATCTTGTGTGTCCCTTTGTCCTTATGTTGGTTTTCCATGGGATCTTAGATTTTGGGGGCTTGATCACCCTCTTTGATCAATTAGCTCTACATTTTCCCTCAAATCAACCTAGTTAATTTTAGTACCCAAATCCTTGTCATCTTTGACCTTCCAAATAGGTTTCTTTCTAACACTTTTTCGCTCATTACCTTTAACATAACATATCTTGCCATTGTTAACACTTAATTCTCTAAGATTTTTAACTACATATAATACATATATGTATTGTTTTCCATTATAATGTTGTGTACCATTCAATATTAGTTTTAAAAATCTACCAACCTAAATCTTGCAACTTTTCCCACCACGCAAAGTTTAGTTAAATACACTTCAATCTAATTTTGTCATTCATATAATTCAATATTTTTTTCTTTAAATATACATTGATATTCTTTGAAAGGTTCTCTAAAGTTGACTATTTAAAAATTCTTTATTTCTCAAGTTTTTTCTTCAACTTTCCACATCTTTTACTTATAGATGTAGTTCATCCTCAATATTTTTTTTACCCTATAACTAAACAACCTTTTTTGTTTATGTAATTCTATGTTGAGTGATTTTTTTTCTTGGATCTAAATGGATACCTTCATTGAGTATATCTTCCTATCTATGTTTGATATCTAAGGTTTCTTCACTAGATTCTTCATTTAATCTATAAATCTTTTGTTAATAAAGTACTTATTTTATTTGTTATTAAAAGTGTTGCAAGTTAGATGAAAATATAAATGTCAAATAAACAAGTATTCATGAAATACTATATATGAAAAATGTATTTCAACAAGTCTAAAGGGTTTACTAGTACCACAATATAAGTGTATCTATTACAAAAATTTAGGATTTATTTGAATTTTGTCAATACCCCTTGTCTAGGACATACACTTACCCAAAACTTGCTTCATTGACCAGATATCCCTTGTTTTCAAGCACCATGTTTAATCCAAGCTCTAACAATAGTATATGATGTTGTTGCTCGTCACAATGACATAGAACAATGTTATTTTGTAATAAAATAAAGTTGATAATATATCATAATTATTTAAACATATAAACACTAAGTTTATATTTCTTTCCTTCTTTCCACTACCAACTACCAACCATGTGGAAACATTTTTCAAAATTTAAGCTTAGTCAATCTTGATAGCCTCGAAATTGCACCATGGGATGAGGCATTTGAGTCAGTTTTAGTAGGACCCGTCTCTCTGAAAAGGAGAATGCACGAAGCTACCATCTTTCCAAAGAAGTTGCCACATGTCACCTTAGTGCATGCTTTTGAAGTGACAGGCTTGCCACTTTCTCCAGCGTCATGCCATTGGTTTAGGCGAGTCATTCAATAATTCGGTGGGGCCCATTTGCTTAGGATTTGGTGAGGAAGAAGACTTAACAAAATTTCCATGACATTGCCAAAGCCCTCACATGTCATCATGGTACAATGTAGCCGGAAAGGGTATACCTAACACATCGTAAGAGTTGTGCGCTTGGTTTGGATCCGTGAGTCAACAGACTAGTGTGTCCATTTAATAAAGCTGGAAAGCAATGTGTGTGAGGATCATTCGAGGGATAGATGTCATCTTTGCGCATCATCCACCTTCAAATGTAGATGTAGCAGCATTGACACTTCTAAAGTGTTGCACCATAGGCTGAGGTGAGTCACTCGGTAGGTTCGGTGGGACCTACCCTTCTCAAGAGGAAAACATAATAGAGATGTTAGCTCTTCCAAGATGGTCTCCATATGGCACCATGGCACAATGAAATGGAAGGAAATGTATATTGAAAGCTATGAGAGCGTTGGCCATTAATGATGACTCAAATTTTGGTAGGTCTAAAAAACAAGGACAAAGGCAATGTATAGATCCTCTCCCTAGGGCAGTTTGTGTAGCATCTCTAAACGAGGAAGTCTTAACACTTCTAAAGGGTTGCACCATTTATTGAGCCAAGTGACTCAACATATCTAGTTGGGGCCCATATTTCTCAATAGAAAATATTACATGATTATTGGCCTTCCTCATAGACCTTTCATTTGTCATCAATGGCACAATCAAGTGAAATTAAAATTAGTACAACCAAAACTATTGTGTCATTTGTCATCGGTGGGGAGAGTGATAGGGAGACGCATGGCATCACCATGGGACACTTGGGAGAAATAAAAACCCGATGCTTTTCCTTGTTATTCCATTCGCTAATTAGCACCAAGTTGGAGTAGTGGGTCCCATTTCCATCAAAGAGGTACTCAAGGCTCCTAACCATCAATCTTCTAAAGGAAACATCTAACTAATAATTCTTTGCAAATGATCTAATTAGAATGGGAGATGAATAACGTTGCGTCATTGGTTGAGATAGATAAATCAACCACCCCATGATCTTGATATGTTTCCCTCACTACTTAATTGATCCAAGAAAGTGACCCAATAGATTGGGTGAGCCTCACATAATAATTTTATGTAGCAAGGGATTTGGTGGCTTTGATGATCCACCCATGGTTGTTAATGATGATTCATCGCTGACATTGACTATTGACATGCAACATTAGTCATTCTAGATGATGCAGTCCTCAGTCATGACACTCCAACTCCCATTTACCACTCTGCATTGGAACATCAAGGCACCTATAGTGCCAACTAATCACCACCATAAAAATGCCCAAAGAAATAATTGCTTCATGTCTAACCATATTGTGGATGCTCTTCTTTGACAACATAATTCACCAGGTCATAAATCTCAATGAATATCTTGACTTGGCATAAATGAAGAAGGCTCATTATGCCTTAGTTTGTTAGAGCCATTATGTACACATTTTCCATACATTTTGATAGCTTTAGTGCTTCCAATAAGGTCCATTGTCGCCCTTTTTAAAGAGTTCGTCCTTTAGTTTCTAGGGCACAAACTTAGTATTTTTTTTTCATTATTTTATTATCATAAGGAGTTTCAATGCCTTTGAATTAATAAAATTTCTCATTTCATCTCTTTTTTATTTTAATATGCTATGTAAATTTCACGTACATTCATGTTTGAATGACTTTTTCATATATATATATATATATGGTTTATAGAAACTATCTATGGATTCCCTCATCCATCCTAGTGCTTGTCAAACCCCTTTCCTCTATATTTGTTTGATGAAACTAGTAGATTAGAGACTTATGTGAGTCTTTCTAGTAATTTTCATTGACTCCTTGTAATGTTTTGAGTAGGGAAGAGAACCATTAAATATTGGTGCATAACCTCATTTCCTTTTTTGCATTCTATCTGTAGACATGCAAAATTCACATTATGCATTCGATCAGATTCGGTCAAATTAGCTCTTGCATTGGATCCATTCATCACCTTCATCCATTTAAATAATTTCATTGCCTAAGGTTATTTAAAATCAAAAAGCCATTTAAATCAAATCTTAAATCATTTTCCAAAGTCCAAAATGTCAACTCACCTAATCAGCATTAATCAGCATGATCATCATCTAATCCTAATCTAATGTTAATCACATCCCACTTGCATTATCTAGACCTAGCCACTTGCACAATAAATCAATTTTATTGATTTATTAAAACACTCATTTTCTTTCAAACATGACAAGTCAAACATGGAATTTATTGCTGTTTTTCCTTGTCCCCCTCTCAGCATTTATGGCAAAATTTGAATTCAAATTTTCCCCCTCTTGGGCACTCTTCCCAAATCTTGCACATGCATCAACTAATCACCACTTGACAAGTGTCCTTCTATCATTGGCAGAATCTTAGTCCCACATTGGTCTCTCTTCAACAATCTTAGCATTTGAAATCTTCAAATAGAGGCTTCAACATTGAGCAAACTCCTCCACAATTTTCATCCAAAAAGCATATGCAAAGTTACTCTCCTTGAGAACTAATTTTGCTCACCATCTTCATAGCATTTCATCATCTTGAGCTTTTTATCTAGGATTGGGAAAGGGTCACTAGCACATGTGACACCAATCCAATATGAGATAGAGTTGGATTCTTGCTTCTTTGTGCTTTCATTTAGTTTAATTGATATTTTGTTGTTTGGATTGCATTATGAAGCATGATTCAATATTTCATATGGATTCTATATCTATTTTGTTTGATTTAACAATACTCATGCTAGTTTGTTTTTGAGCAAAATGCAGATTTAGGGTCTACATATTGGCGCTAGAAGGAGGGCACAAAGTCATCTGTTTCAGCATGATATGTTTTATTTCCATAACGTACATTCAATGAAAGATTAAAGTCATTTGATATTTTATGCTGCTTGAAAACAAAACAAAGAAAAAAATCATCTTTTCTTTTTGAGATCTGACTGTGCATATGAAGGTCGCTTGCAATTTATTTTGGAATACTTTGCTCAATCTTTGATTATCGCTGCAGAAGTGAAAAGTCAGAAACTATTCAATAAATGTTACAATGTTACAATGTACAAATCAGCATGTTACAATGTTACAATGTTACAATGTACAAATCTGCGCATTCTCAAATCAGCATGTTACAATGTTTAAGTTTTTATGCGCCCTTAATGAATGTAAATATTATCTGACAAAGCAGTCTGCGTGTATTCTCTTGCTGATTCTATTATCTAGATGATTTGGTTCTGAATCTATCTTTTCTGTGTTATCAGTAGATTGCCACCTTAGTTGCGCAGGCATTTATAGGTATTCTGAGAAAGAAATGGCTACAAAAATTTGGCTCTTACACCTGCCGGTAGTATGTATTTAAAATTTTCATAACACCTTTCTTGCGCGCCCTTTCTTTCTGGTACGGTAGTTGACTTGCAAGATACTTAATTTTTCTGAAAGCGCTGCTCACTAGATCTTGATTTTGCGCAGAAAAGTGGTTACCAATTTGTCAAGCCATATTTATTAGAAAAAGTGGTTACCAATCTGTCAAGCCATATTTCTAAGTCTTTGAAGTTTGTACATGCTTGTGTTTTTTTAAGAAAAGGTCTAAAATCTGTCTTTAATTCTTAGCTGGCGCAGTTGTCTCACACATTTATGATAATTTTGACTTAGAATACAAAAGAAAAAAAGAGCAGATCTTTTAAAGCACAGTCTGCCCTTAACCTTGAAACTGCACCTTTATTAGAGGCCTTGCTAAGTGTGCTTTGATCTGATGTCTTCTTGAGTATCATTGGCTGGGAAGAGTGTTTGTAATTAGAGCACTGCAAAATGCGACTGATTTCTGTGTATCATTATTCTTGATTATCAAACATCCTTTGTATTGGCATATACCTTTGACATTGTTGGCGCAGGTTGTCCAATCATTCTCACGCTGGTCAGAGGTTGTGTCATTTGATGTTGTTATTTTACCTGCCAAATGCGTTAGTTTGAGAATACTTCGAGTTACTGCTTTTTTATGTCTAGCTGTTGCTTAAAAGTTTAATCTTTGAACAGATAATCAGCGCACATATCCTGCAATCAACGCATTTCCTGAGATTCCTGCAATCAAAGCATTTCCTGAGATAATCTTTGAACAGCTAATATGCGCCTATTCTTGAGAGTTACGCCATCTCAAGACTCATGTCAGTAAAATTGCAGGTGCTTCATCATAGCGGCTGCAACTAGAAGGAAAAGTCATTATGTCTCATTAATATGGGCAGATGCATTAAGAAATCTAAAGCTCCATATCATTTTGAAATGCAGCCAAAGTTATAATTTTATATCTTATTACAAATCTGGAAAAGGACACAATGATTATCTTATTACACTTTTATCAATTCCTTTGACTTGATTTGGCGTGTGGCTTGATTTAGGCGCAGTAAACTATAACTCCATCAATGCGTATTATCTACATTTGTGATCCAAAGATGAAACATACTTTGACATGTCATATTTGTTGTCAGATGTGCTATTGCTGTTAGTTCATTTGATTTAATATGTTCAAAAATCTCTGAAATCAATATTTCTAACAAACCTCAACATTGATAAAAGATGGGATGCGCAGAAATGGGGAAAGTCTTCCTATTTTTTTTAATTTTTTATCTTTTTAATGTTGTGTTCTAAATCATTTATGGCTGAATGGGAAAGTCTTCCTATTATTAACATTGCTGTTCTAACTCATTTTGCAGGTTTAGTCAAAAAAAGACCAAGGTGTCATCATGACAAAAGGGCCAAAATCTTTGCTTAATAAGTTATTTGTTGACTAAACATTTTTACCTAAAGACTTTAATACGATGAAAGGGTGGTGATTCATTATTAACCTAAAAAATCATTGAGTCTATATTACTTGAAAATAACTCTTTTGGAAATCAATGATTAAGTCTAATATTGGATTACATCTTGTCAAAAATAAAGAATAAAAAACCATTGAATTATTGTTTCATTCTTTCATCGATTTAAAACAAACTTAATCCTCACATTATTGTCTTGTCCATCTGATAGGTAAAAGGAAAGGTACCAAAAAAAGCGAACAAAGGCAAGGTACAAACGAAGGAAGAGCGAAAAACGAAAAAAATCAATAAGGAGAAGGCTATCAAACGAAAACGAAAGGAGGAGGATTTTTGTTTGAAAACACAATGTGTTTTTTAACACTTTGATCAAAACTACTTCACAAAACGAAAACGAAAGGAGGGAAATTTTTTTTTTCTTTTCTTTGAAAACGCAATGTGTTTTTTAAACACTTTAAGTGTTTGATCAACACTTCACGAAATTGTTTTCCTTTTCATTTTAGAACATTAGTTTTCAATTGAGGCTAAAACGAACAAATTGTTTTTCATTGCAAAGGACTTAAAACGAACCTTAGAACACACTTACTAGATTTCGTTTTGGTTTAAAATTGAACAAGGCAAACTTCACACTTGATTTTGGTGCTTAAAATGAAGTCATCATTGCTTTGAGGCTAAAACGAACAAGTGCTTGATTGTGTTATTTTGTCTTTTGAGTGCGTATCCTCTCCCCTTGCGCTTCGTGCGATCTAGGGTGCAAGAGAAACACTCAAAATACATTTTATTGCTTTAAAACACTTCATTTTGGGCTTAAAAATTGAACATCTTGTGCAAGTGTGAGTAGGGGCATTTTCGCGTACATTCTCTTTCTTTGTGCCATCAAAGATCGATCGAGTTACGGATTGTGTCTTTGCTCGCTTTTGTTTATCTTAGAGGGCCTGCCTTGGGGAAAAAGTACTCACCCAAGCGACGACTCAACCGGGTAACACTCTAAAGCCAAGAGTATTTCCAGCCGGGATATAAATGAGGATTTTGGTTAAACGCCATAATCACGCGGTTGGCTCCGACAAGATGGATCCGAAGGGGACTCTTGCCACGTTGGTCAACTCCTACGAACGGAAAGTCCTTACTAGAACCTATGTGTTAGAATTTGCCAAAATCCTTAATCTGTTTGTTGGTGCAAGAACGGTCGTTCTGAAGCCGCCCCACAATTTTACGGCTTTTAGTAGAGATGGAAAGCATGCCATGGGAGTTTCATGGGTGTTGATGCTTGGCTGCCCCGTATAAGTGAGTGCCGTGGAGGGAGCCAGGTGGTCAAGCATCTAACCATCCGCTAAAAGTAGGCGAGCTGGACTTGTCCAAGTGGGGACTCAACAAACATTGTCTATCACATCCATAGGGCTTGTAATTATTCTTTGTTTGAAAACACAATGTGTATTCGAAAACATTTTGCAAACAAACACTTAAACATGATCATGCAAATTTCAAACCCCTTTTGATAGAGCAAATACCTTTTGACAAATTTAAGTGTTGTTGCCTTCCCTTGGGATTATGTCCTTAGAGGTTTCTCATCACTTGAATTTATATCGTCATTTGCTCTAACTAGGGTTAACCTAGGAAATCCCTTTGCCTCAATTTCTTGGAACTCCCACACAACACTTTGTGGGAAGAAAAGGAATTTTGACATAGGACATCTTTAGTTTGAAACATAATCAAGAAAGTGTATTTGGTAAAAAGAAGTCATTAAAAGCAAAGATAACAAATTGGACCCCACACATGTGCTTGATATCTCTTGGTCATATTGGTCTTTTGATTGCTCTTAGAGAAAAGTGTGTTCTTCAATACCTTGGCCTAGTAAACAAAGTCTTTCTAAGTCTCTTAGGATCAAAATCCAACACTTCATTCACCTCAAACATTTATCAACATCATCCCACAAACAACTTTAAAGCTTTGAAAACATCATTACCTAGACTTGGGTACATTTCCAAACCAAATCAAAATCATTTGTTTAGTTAGGTGTGTTTGGATGAATCCTTCCATGCACACTTAGTTAAATTATCAACCATCCTTTGAACAAGTTCATCCTAAGATAACATCCAACATCTTAGGGTTTACAAGTTCATCATCCACATCAAACAATCAAAATCAAAATCCCTAAGTCTAGCATTGATCAAAGTTCCTAAACGTTCAACACTCATATCATTCATCTTTCGTCCTCCATCTCATCATAGGTCCTAAGAACCTTAGAGGTCACTTTTGCTACAAGATCAAAACACAAGAAGAACATGGAATATAAACTTGATCCATACATCTTGGGTAATCCAAATCAGTTGAATCTTCAAAGCCTTGCAATGCCTATCAATTATCAAAATCCATGCATAGGATCATTTCCTTCGACAAATGTCAATGGTACAACAAGTGTGGGTATGCCCAATCTGAATTTTGGAACACATCTCCCCATGATAGATTTCAATCAAAGTCCAAACTTACAAGTCTATCCTCCAAACAATCAATACATGAGTCTTCAAACGAGCAACATCATTCCACCAAATCCCTACAAACCAAATGTGGATGTACCAAATGCATTTTTTCGAAACATGAATCCTAACTCGGAAACCTTTGGAAAAATGATTCCCAATACCAACATTGTTCATCCTATCATGCCAAATCAGAACATTATCCAAAGTCAATTTTCCCATAATCCCATTCAAAAACCACAAGCATGCATGCCAAAACTACTTGAACACAAGCCAAATCAACTATCTCAAGTGAGTCAAAATCAAAATCAAGAACAAATTTGGCGAGATCAAATTGCAGAACTTTCCAAAATAGTTGAGGCATTGCGCCAAGGGAAATCTCCACCACCATTACCTACATCATTCCTTGGTTTAGGGCTTCCCCCTTTACCTAACACCAATCACGCCACCCAAATCAATCCACCTAACGTCAATCAAACCATCACGTCAAATCCTTTGAATATACCATCGACATCACACCAATGGATGGTATCTAATCAAACAACAACATTGATCCCAAATCAAAATACGGTCTCCCAAGGGCCTATCACCTCGGTCAATCCAACCATCACTATCCCTTCAATCATTCCAAACACCACTATCACTCCCATCACATCTCAACCCCTCACTACCATGATCGCTCCGAGCGTATCTCAAACACTTGTCACTACATCCAACACAATTTCAATCCCACCACACCACCATTGCGACTAAGCCAAGTAAGCAATTACAATGCTTCATTCAAAGCATACCAACAATTGCTCCAACAATATGAAACAATTCGGCAAGCGCCTATAGCCACGCACGATTCTCAAGCTTCACAGCAAAATCAAGCTCAAACATCGCTGCAACAACAACAAGCAACACAAACTCAACAAGTGCAACAATCCTTTCAAGTTTCCCAAGCCTCTCAAGCTACCCAATCAACATGAGCACAAACACAAAAGATGACAACTATTGAAAACAAGGATCAAGATCAATCTATCACTGAGCACACATTTACTTCATCCAATGATCAAATCGACATATGTCAAGAGTCACTTTTGAATCATGATCTAAATCCACAAACAAAATTCAACAATGAGCCAATTCAAGAAATATCAACATCGTTTGACCCTATGGTCAAAGACATTGGAAATCCCTCCGCCACAATTGTCGAAGACAATGATCAAAACCTCTCCATCGAGGAGCACATTGAGGATGTATCTACACAATCCGATGATCAACTCACCATACATCAAGAGCCACTTTTTAGTGATCTCTTTCAAGGAGTGTTGGGATTATTTGATCCTATTGACATAATGCACGATCCATCGACCTATGATCATGTCGAAAATGTCTCTACATCGCCTTATGAGGTAGAGGACATATCTCAAGAATTTATTCAAAAGCATGATCAAAATCTTTCACCAAGGTCTAGCAATGGTCCCTTCCAAAACATGTTGATCCCCTTTGACCACATGGTTACAGATACTGAAAGAACCCTGAAATCGACACTAGAGGATATTGAGCCATTCCCCATGTCTAATAACGACGTCCAAGAACCATTTATAAGCAATTCATCCTTTGGAACTGATCCATGTCAGGAACTTGATCTAAAGCATGTTGAAAGAAACTCCAAAATTAATCAAGATCAAGAATTTGTATCTTCAAGATACTACAATAATCTAATGAACACTCTCTTATCCATGCAAGATGATCACAGCCACATAGCACTTACTCCTCCATCTACCCATGAGATGCTTTCTATGGATGGACACGTAGATGATCTTCAGCTAGAACAAGATTGTGTTACACAAAAAGAGCAAATTCTTAACTCCTACAATAAAACGGAGTTGTCAAAATCAAGATCGAATATGTCCCAAACTCAAATTGAGGACATCATGAATAAAGATATCCATCATTATTTGCCCAAGGAAACAAGTCAGATAGAACATCCAGAGTTAGCAGAGCAGCAAATTGAAAGAATGTCGTCTACGGTGATCATTGATTAGAGAATTCATTCTAAACAAAAGCTCTCAGAACAGGCGGAATCAAAGCATGAAGGTACTTCTACCATATTGGGGGCAACTTCGTCTCAAGCAAACGTCAACATAGGGAGCACAAAGATTCCTTATGATGAAGCTAGTGTCAATACTACAACCAGCCACGCCATGAATCTTCATTCACCCATCACCCCATCCACAAATTGGGACCAACATCAAAGGAAATATTTGAATCAAAGTACGAAGAACGTCATCAAATCAAAAGAAGCCGAGAAGCATAATGGACAAATCAAATACATATGGATACCGAAGAATACAAAGAAAGATCATCCCTATCAAACTCCATCAGTCAAAGAAACTATGGGGCAAACTAAAAGAGGGAAAGGTATCCATCAAAGATGTCCGCAAAATCAAAAGCAGGCTTTTCAAGCGACGTACAAAGTGTATCAAGCAGTTGGTCCTAATTCCACGGACACTTCCGTATCCACCCATCATTTCTCATCTTCCCAAGTTTGGAGAGTCAAAGGTTCCAAATTGTCAACCAATCCATCACTTATCCCTAAATGCACTCCATCCACCCCTCCACGCATGATATCCAATTCTCATATTGACCATGTATTGGCAACGACCCTTCATCATAAGGATTCAGAAGGCACTTTATCGCGATGTACGCATAGAGACAGAGTTAACTTTGGTATCGACGAAGCAAATCAAGAATCCCAAAAGCTGCATTCAAGTGCACGTATCTTAGCAAAGTGCTCCTTCGTGTAGGATACATATCGATGGCACATTATGACAAGTATCTACGGCCAACACCACTCGTGGTTCAAGATGAATCTTTCCAAAAATACAAAAATCAAAAAGCAAAAATCCAAAAAAAAAAAAAAAATAAATAAATAAATTAGAAAAAGGATTGAAAACAGTAAAGAAAAAAATCGTCCTCTAGTGAAAACCGCATGGGCGGCGCTTTGGGCAAGACCATGATGAAAACCTGGCAAACAGGCGTCATGTGTGGAATCGAGCATCTACGTGCACTAGTTCAGATGAAGGCATCTTATCCCATCCATAATCAATTGAGCATTCCATCCATCTTATCCATAATAATTCCATTTCATCCATGAACCATTTATCTAATCCATTTTCATCCATCTTCATGATCCATAGTCCAAGTTATCTTGATCTTGATGAAATTTTGGGGCACGCTTTACGCTTGCTTACGGTGAACATCTTGACATGGGCTGTTTTCATTAAATCCTATCCTATGCAGCATTATCTGAGCCATGAAGCATTATCCAAATGCGCATTCGTTATTCGAGCACCTTATCTTATTGCAAGATAAATCCTTGGCATACTTTGCATGCTTACCATATCCATCCATCCATACACTTATCCGAGCATCCATCCATCGCATTCCATACATTGCTAGACATTGGGGGCAGATATATCCATCTTGCTTCGAAAATAAACCTTGATCTATATCCTCCAGCTTATGTGGCGATCCAAACATTAGAAAACATGAAATCAAATTGGTCCACCACTTGTGAGCGAAAAAATCTGAATCACTAGCCCATGGCGTATTTTGATGAAAACAGTCCTTATCAAGCTTCATCTTTCATTGAACATCAATCCAAACATCAATCACTATCAGTCGCATCTAAGCTACACGTCAAATGTCACATCAAATCATCCAAACATCTTTTGTTCGAAACCAAGCTTCATCAAACATGATCAATCAAATCCAGTCAAAAAATCATCATCTCGGGATATCCTTGTGTTGCTTAACACTATCCTTGCATTGTCGTGTATCCTCGACAATGTTATCATTATCAATTCTGATCAATCCGGTCCTTGCATTGTTGTGTATCCTCAACAATGTTATCATCATCAATCCCATCAAATCCTTGCATTGTTGTGCATCCTCAACAATGTTATCATCATCATCAATCCATCAACCTAATCGATCAACCTTAGCTTGGTTTTTTAGCAAAAATCCCAAAACAGAGCATTGATATCATCACACATTTCCATATCCTAATCGTCAAAATCATGCGAAAATCCAAAAACATCAGAAAATCAAAAAATCCAAAAACATCCAAATCATATCAAAATCCAAAAACACTCAAAAGTGTCATCAAAAATATTAAAACTAACTATCAGCTCGAAGCTTAAACGTAGGCAAGGCTCATCTTTGATCAGCCCCCTCGGTGACATCAAAATCCCAAAAACATTTAAAAACATCAAAATCCAAAACATTTGAAAAACATCAAAATCCAAAAATTTCAAACATTTCAAATGCCGCAAAACATCCAAATATTTGAAAAATCCACCCGCTCCTTGCTGCATACACCAAATAATCAATAATCATCCATAATAAACTGATCGTCATTCCATCCTTTGGCAACACAAATGTAAAACAATCATAACAGTGCAACAAAAGCAAGCTTCAATCGTGAAATCAAAAGCAAACAACAAATCTTTAAAACAAAATCAAACTCTTGATCATTTTCAGACATGTTAGTCAACCTTATATCAACAGCCTATCAATCAACTTATCAAACCATCATCATCCTATCCAAAGCATGTCCTAGGATCCGTTCCGACAATGGGCACTTTTATCAAATCAACCACTTTGGGTAAACAAAACGACGTGTCATTAACATGTCCTAGGATCCGTTCCGACAATGGACATTATCTTTTGGCAATGAGTTTTGGCTCCCATCTTTTGAAACACATCCCTCTGGCTGAAGGTATGAAGAACATTGGCTTGTTTGTGTACTTGATCTTTTCTCTTGGTTTATCTTATTGCGCTCATTCCAAAGGACCTCTCGATGATATCCGAACGGCGATTTAGAGAGAGATAGTAGGAATGGGTAAACACCTCTTTGTTTGTCGTGTTTGTTGACGTTTCGTATCAACTTGGCTAATACTTGCTTTGTTAGGTACGCCCTAGAAAGGTTTCCGTATGTCAAGTGTGAACAAGAATACTCCTATCCGCTTGTTGAGTCAAAGTCCATCACACTAAGTACAACGCCATCCTGGTCCTTCATACCTTGATGCATCGTACTTAGGCGTGTTATCAAAAATAAAGTAAGTGACCCTTTGAAAATCCCAATCCTTGATAAGCAAATCATCATCATCATCTATCATCATCATCTCTAATAAAGTCTCGAACAATCATGGACTTGTTGGATCCTTTTGTCATCATCTCATTTCCGTACTAACATCATCATCACCAATGCATCCATCCTGCATCCACAAACCATTAGCATACATTCACCAATGCATCCATCATGCATCCATCCTGCATCCACAAACCATTAGCATACATTCACCAATGCATCCATCATTCATCCATCCTGCATCCACAAACCGTTAGCATGCATTCATCATGCATCCATCTTGCATCCATGAAACTGTCAGCATACCACATAGCATCCATATCATACATCATAGGAAACATCGATCATTTCACATGCATTGCATAATCATCATCATAATATAGATCTGTTAGTCAAAGTCTCTCATAAATCATCCATTGCATAATCACAACATATCACATCATCAAACTCATCCATCTCATATCATATCATCATTTAAGTTGTTTAGGATAATATAGATTTGTTATTCTAAGCATCTTAAAATCATCTCATTTGCATCGTCATCCATAACCACCCATTTTGAACCTCTTTATCATGTAGATCGACCAAATCGACCTTTTCGCCGATCTCTCGAGGGGGCATGTACCGCTATAATTTCTTTCCATCAGCATCTAAAAAATCATGAAATTTTTTAATTTCGATTATGTAGTTTATTCTTTGAACCAACGCATCAGTACATTGCTTCAAAGAGGGCAAATGTGACATGCAAATTCACATTATGCATTCGATCGATTCGGGTCAAATTAGCTCTTGCATTGATCCATTCATCACCTTCATCCATTTAAATAATTTCATTACCTAAGGTTATTTAAAAATCAAAAAGCCATTTAAATCAAAATCTTAAATCATTTTCCAAAGTCCAAAAGTCAACTCACCTAATCAGCATTAATCAGCATGATCATCATCTAATCCTAATCTAATGTTAATCACATCCCACTTGCATTATCTAGACCTAGCCACTTGCACAATAAATCAATTTTATTGATTTATTAAAACACTAATTTTCTTTCAAACATGACAAGTCAAACATGGAATTTATTGCTGTTTTTCCTTGTCCCCCTCTCAGCATTTATGGCAAAATTTGAATTCAAATTTTCCCCCTCTTGGGCACTCTTCCCAAATCTTGCATATACATCAACTAATCACATGATGACAAGTGTCCTCCTATCATTGGCAGAATCTTAGTCCCACATTGGTCCCTCTTCAACAATCTTAGCATTTGAAATCTTCAAATAGAGGCTTCAACATTGAGCAAGCAACCTCCACACCCTTTTCATCCAAAAAGCATATGCAAAGTTACTCTCCTTGAGAACTAATTTTGCTCACCATCTTCATAGCATTTCATCATCTTGAGCTTTTTATCTAGGATTGGGAAAGGGTCACTAGCACATGTGACACCAATCCAATATGAGATAGAGTTGGATTCTTGCTTCTTTGTGCTTTCATTTAGTTTAATTGATATTTTGTTGTTTGGATTGCATTATGAAGCATGATTCAATATTTCATATGGATTCTATATCTATTTTGTTTGATTTAACAATACTCATGCTAGTTTGTTTTTGAGCAAAATGCAGATTTAGGGTCTACACTATCTCTTCCACTTCTTGGCATCAATTAAATAGGGTTGTCTTTTAGGTTTAATCTATGTTGAGTTGGATCAACACATTGTTCCTAGATTTAGAATTAAATCAACCTTCTTTGGAGACTTATTTTAACCTCAAGGGTTCAACACCTTGAGGTCATTCCCATTGTGTCACTAGAATATTTAATAGAGTTCAAAAAATGTGTAATTTCAATTGACAACAACAATAATCTAAAACATACCTATCTAAATAAAAAGACAATAATTAAATTAAAACATGGTAAAAGAAATTCAAAAATTAAAGAAAACCTATAACAAAAATGTGAAAAACAAATTATAAAATGGCTAATATATATAAGGCACTAATAGGTAAAAAATAAATCAATAAACAAAAACAATTATGTAAAATAAGTGAAAATAGAATAAGAATACAAAAAAGATTTTTGTAGATAATTTGATCTAGAATCATTTTATTTTATAAATGCAAATAGTAAATACATATTGTGACTGAAGGAATGCCAACAAAACCAAACACTGTAATTTAATTAAAAATGAGATTAATGAACCTCAAATTTGTTAATACTAATTTTTTTCTTTAACTTTTTCTCAATTTAGTAGGTATCCACTTTATGTATTAATTACTTATCAGGGTAAAAGCAAGAAGTTGGGTACATGAAGAGAGGAAATTTCGGACAAAACAAAAAGTTTCATAGAAAACACGTACACATTACAAATCGGGTACCTGAGCCTAAATCCAAACGTGTATGTGTTTAGATTTGGGTATGCAAACTAGAAACACGTGTGTGTTATGAAATGAGTATGCATTTATAATGTGTATGCACTTATAATGTGTACGCATTTCAAAACGCGTATGTGTTTCTCGAAAGTATTTTTTTTTAATAAGCGACTGTATTTCATTTTTCACCATTTTAATCTACTTCAGAGAAGAACAAAGGAGATCGTGTACGCATTTCAAAGGTCTTCATTGAACAAAAATTTGACTGCCACCTCCTCCCATCGACACAACCAACCTCATCGACCTCCAGGTTGGTTGAATTCTTAATTTTTTTTGCTTTATAGCTTTATTTTGTTTTGTAATTAGTATTCAGTTTTTGTTTGTTTAGTGTGTTTTAGTTCAATGTTTTATAGTTTTTAATTGCATTTAAAAAACAAAAAATCTCAACGAAACAAAGAAATTTAAATTGTAAATTGAAAACCATAAAAACTAAACATAATTTGGACACATTTAACTTAGAAATTTCAAAACCCTAGAAACCCTAGGTTACCAAATTTACATAGGTCCCTAAAAACTAATTTACACAGGATAATCCTTGGACCTAAACCCTAAAACGTAAATCTAAAACCCTATTTACCCTAATTTATGGAAACCTAAAATGGGCTATTTACCCTTAAACGTAAACCTAAAACCCTAAATTAGGGCTCCTCAAGGAGGTTTAGATTACATTTTATATTTGACGTAACATTCTTTGTATGATTTTTACTCACTCATGGTTCTTAGTTTATTTAGGGTGGAAGTGATGAAAAGTTCAATATTAGGGGCATGTGATATAATAGAAGAGGTAAAATAAGGATGTGTACTAAGATTTGATGACATAACATGTAGGGAGGGAACACAAATTATAGTCCATAGGTTAGGTACACTTTGGTATGTCGTTGGTGATCCACACAACTACCAATGAAATTCATAATTGACTAATAAAGGAGGTACAAACAATTGATGTATAGATCTATATATTAACCAACAAATTGATTTAATTATAATATGTTCACATTTAATATAAATTTGATAGCTAATTTTATATCAAAAAACTTCATGTTTGTATAATTTAACTTGAGAAAGTGTACCAATGAAGTAAAATAATGTGCCTCATGTGAAACTATGTGCTTGATTTAATAAGTTCGTATATCATGATGCTAGTTGATATGAGCATGTAATCACTGTATATCAATGTTGTTAGCTTATATAGTGTATGATGTATTCTCTTAAAAAAACATAGAAATGCAAGTCATACTTGTTAATCTAGACTATGTGCAATATGGATAGAGCTAGACACATAAATGCTATTAAATCAAATAAATATTAAAATGTGAAGCATGAATGATTTCTACCCATTTCTCTTATTTAGATGAGATCCTTTGTGAATTATGTAAGTCCATGCATTATGATCACATTTAAGCCTTAATTTATATGATGTTATTCATAAGATCTATAGGTTGTCTGTAATCTAATTCCTATTTTAACTCTCATGTGTAGTGGCATTGTTCTAGATTAGGAAAACTAAATGTTGTACTTTCTCTAAACTAGTGTATCAAAGCTAAATTGTAGCATGAAATTTCAATTTGGAAAATTCAAATTACTTTTTTAAGAAACTTGATAGATGATTCATAAATGCAAGTCAATTCTATAACCAAAGGTTTATTTTCTAAGATTATTTATTTATTGAATTGATCAATTGATTCCTCACTTAGTGGCAGTTAGGTTCTTTTTTTGAAAACCCATGCACATCTAGAATTTATATAAATATTGAAAGGAAGAGTCTATGCCATAGAAAAGTTTCAAAAAATATATGATTAGAAAATAAATTTGGTCTAAATCACTTTAGATCTCCTCTTCCTTTTTAAATCATCCAAGAGTGCTTAGAGGTCCAAATAGGTTCAAAATCCATCATAACTCAACAAATTACTTATAATTGAAATCTAAAATTCCTAATTGTTGATATATTGAAGCTATCCCTAGAATGTCACATATTTTATTCAAAGCGCTAAGTTTAGGTGGTAGGGTTTCTCATTTACTTGTAAAAATTTATTCATGTGTCTTCTATATGTTTTCATGTCATCAAATATCTAAATCTAAACCCTAAACCCTAATTTAGCATTCATTTTGTTGTAGGACCTTAAAATGAAATTTGGTTGCCTTAGGCAACTCCACCAAATTTTATTCCCTTAAGACATGGAACATTTTTTCCTAGTCCACCTTACTAGACATAGATCCCCTTAAGCCATCCTATCACCCTAAACCGTAAATCGATGTCTTAAGGGGTCCTAATATGACATTTCTTAAGGGGATCAAAGAAGTTCTCAAAATTTGGTGAATAGAGCTCAAGCTCATCTTTGTTTATTTTGTACATTGCAATTAGGTCACTAGCATATATCTATGTGTCCCTTTGAATGTATTCTATTAATTTTTCATTCTTATCTTTAGTATTCTTTGAAAAAAATGAATGAGATTATAAATTTTAATGTTATTGTTAAACTTATAATTTCTTCTTAACTACTTTGTCCCACTATAGAGATCTTGTGTCTCTTATCGTGGAATTTGAAAATTTAGATAAATCAATTTATGTCCTCATATTTAATTAAATTTTGTCATACTTGATTAATACATCTATTCATTTTGTTGTAGGACCTTAAAATGAAATTTGGTTTCCTTAGGTAACTCCACCAAATTTTATTCCCTTAAGCCATGGACCATTTTTTCCTAGGACCTTACTACACATAGATCCCCTTAAGCCATCTTATACCCTAAATCGTAAATCGATGTCTTAAGGGGGAATTTGACATTTCTTAAGGGGATCAATTTGGTGAATAGAGCTTGGTCACTCATCCTTTTTTATATTTTGTACATTGCAATTAGGTCACTAGCATATATCTATGTGTCCCTTTCAATGCCTTCTATTAATTTTTCATTCTTATCTTTAGCATTCTTTGAAAACAATGAATGAGATTATAAATTTTAATGTTAGTGTTAAACTTATAATTTCTTCTTAACTACTTTGTCCCACTATAGAGATCTTGTGTCTCTTATGGGTATGTGCAAGATCATGATGGGCCAAAAAATGGCAATATTATAGGTATTTGTAGGGTATGTGGCTGACGACTTTTTTTAACCCAAAATTGATGAAACGAAAAGGGTTTTTAGAGGATATTCTCAGCTTTCCACCAATATAAATTATGCTTTAATTTGAATTTAATAAATAATTATTATTCATTTTCTATTAGAATTATGACTAAAGTCGTCGATAGGCTGATTGAAAACATCTATAACTTTCAAATGGTATCATACTTTTTGAATCCAAAACATGCATCACATTCTATGCTTCACATGCTATAGGATTGAAAAAATAAAAAATAAATTTCATGAAGTTTTGACCAAGTTAAGGTGGCCAGACATACGAGTTTTTTATATTTTTTTAAAGTTTTAATAAAAAAATCATAATTAATTATTTACTTGGAAAAAAATTACAAAAAAATATACATCACATCTGGACATGAGTCCTCTACTTATATATAAAATATTATAAAAAAATATTATCATTTTATTATGGTTAGGGTGATTAGATAGACATCTACTTCTTATTTTTCCTTGAAATTTAAGTACTACTGCATTGAAATTTTAAATTTTTTCCAAATAGATTTTATTTATTTTTAAATAAACCTAGTAGTTTAGAAACTACATTCAATTTTCTATAGATTCTATTCTTACATATTTTTTAAATAATATAGATAACTTATTCAAATTTTTACGTCAAGTTGCCTAACACTGATTTTTCTGAATTTTTTGACACTTAAGGGCCTGTTTTTTCCATGATGATCTTGCACATACCCTTATCATGAAATTCAAAAATTTAGATAAATCAATTTATGTCCTTGGATTTAATTAAATTTTGTCATACTTGATTAATACATCTATTCATTTTGTTGTAGGACCTTAAAATGAAATTTGGTTGCCTTAGGCAACTCCACCAAATTTTATTCCCTTAAGCCATGGACCATTTTGTCCTAGTACCTTACTACACATAGATCCCCTTAAGCCATCCTATACCCTAAATCGTAAATCGATGTCTTAAGGGGGAATTTGAAATTTCTTAAGGGGATCAATTTGGTGAATAGACCTTGGTCACTCATCTTTTTTTATATTTTGTACATTGCAATTAGGTCACTAGGAGATATCTATGTGTCCCTTTCAATGTATTCTATTAATTTTTCATTCTTATCTTTAGTATTATTTGAAAATAATGAATGAGGTCAAATAAATTTTAATAAAACCCCATAATTTCATTTCTATCCTTCATATTAACAACCCCACATTGAACTCAATTTAATGTGTGTACATGCTATGAATTTTTAATGTTATGGATTTTATAATGTTATAAATCAAATGGTCTTCAAATGAAATATATTTTGAATTTGTGCATGTTCAATGTGATTTTTAAATAACTTTCAAATTGTGTGCATTATTTAATTAGTTTGTTGATATATATTTTTTAATTGTTTAACATGCAGTTGCCATATCATTGCTCACATGGATCTGATGTTTAATTTAGAGGATTTTATGCCCAATCAAGAAATTCCTATAGATCTCGTACATCCCAATCCACCACATGAAAAAAAGCCTAGCACACCTCCACATTCTCCACCGCCTAACCTCCCACCCCTTCCTATAGTTGATGAAGATCAATTAAGAGAGAATATCCGAGCAAACCTCATTGTCATTCAAGGAAATATATATCTCATAAAAAATGAGCCTAGAGTTCCTCCCCATCTCGCACATTTTGCATCTATGATGCAAACTATTGTCAATTCTATTCGATCTATTGATGTGGACCTAGTTAGGTTCCATCAATGGAGAGAAGAGAGGAGACAATTCTATGCGGATGGATTGTCATATAAAGAAATCAATGACCTAAAAATTACCAAACAAGCCATGTGCCAATATTTAATTAACCCCCAAACAAACCAACCCATTCCACCCACAAAAAAATGAATTTGAATTTTATGGTGTAGGCACCCACAGATAGTTGCGCATTTTTGGGATAGATGGTGGATGGTGTTTGATAGTCCACCACATGGTAACAATGAGGTGCCCTTATACTTTTTGAGAAAGTTATGGGCTGAGTTTGAGTTGGGTAAAAAACCCAACTGTTTTGATATGAGGTCATTTCAGGGAGTTGGGTGTGGCATGCCCCAACATAGACTAGGAGCACATGTCGATCCTCAGCGATGTGCTCCAATTCCTCCTATTGTTCCTCTTCCTTATCCTAGTGTTCCTGTTGCATTTTAGCAGTAGAACATGTTATCGACATTTGTTGGGAAATTTTGATCATCTCGGAGAAACCTCCAAGAACAATAGTGCCTTCATTAACTTTAAGTTCAATTAGATTGCCTCAAAAACATGTACAACTATGTCACAAAGTGGAATCAGACACAGTTCATTTCCCACATTAATCCTTCCAAGAGAAACACATGTAAACTTAGTTTCAACAACTTGCATAAACATATTCAACAAACAGAACTATTAAACATGAAAGATGGTACAAAAGATTAGAACACACAGATTTACGTGGGGAAAACCCTTTCGGGTAAAAGACCCCACACTCCAAAAGATCTGAGCCATTGTATTATTCAGCAACAAACAAAGTTACAATAAAATCTCAGGCTCATAGCCTTTTCACAGAGGTTACATCTTGTTTCACTCTGGAGATAAACTAGCAACAACCCTGTTCTAATTCCCTCTCCCTTTTTCATTTACATTTCTCTGATCAACCTCTCAATCCATTACAAACTTCGTACTGTTACAATATTCTCACACAATATACAAAGAAAATTCACATAGAGAGAGAGGTTTCACAATCGAACCACAGAGAGAGAGAGGAGTCACCTCCTTCAAAACAGTATTCTACTTCTCCAACCAACCCCCGAATGATCTTCTATAATAGCTTTATCCTAACTCATAACCATTCAGTTCATCTTCTATAGTTATATCAATCATCAACCTATCTTGGACAATGAATAGTCTCCTCCAACTCATCGTGTTCCTCCGATGAACAATCAACACATTGACATGCCAACAAATTCATCGTTTGTTCAATTGAGTCCATATTCACTTCCATCAACCTGACTTTGTCAATCGTTCATAGACACGCTGATCTCCAAAGTCTCCCTGATGTCTCTATCATCCTGACATCTTGACCAGGCCTATCAGAAAGACAACATCCATCAGTAGGAGTTCATAATATCACATCGAACATATTGATGTCATTACGTTCAACCACCTCTCGAACCATCTTGTCAGCCTGAGTCACCCCGATATAGACCATCAGTCATAATCATCCCGAAAATCAACAAGAGCACCAACTATTACTGGAACAACCTTATCAACAAGAGAATAACCATCGGAGAATGTTTCACCAAAGTCCCAAGTCACACCGATGAAAACATCTCATCAGCAAGAGTTACACCAAACACAAATGCCATCAGCTAGACATACTCTATTGCTAAGACTCTTATAGAGCCTTCATGTTACCTCAACCAAATACCATCGGCTAGAGTCATACCGATATTCATGATGAGAAAATCCATCAGGAAGAGTCACAACGATATGCATCAGGCGTAGCTCCATCAGTAAGAGAACCACTATCAGCATCAAACTAAAAACTCACAATGATAGCTCAAGTCACACCGATCACTTCCATCAACAAGACATACTAAATGTCACATCGATATCAGCCAAACTTCTATTGTGGGACAAAGTTAGGAAACTTACACTGATAGTTTAGGTCACGCCGATGACCCTCATCGCTAGGACATTCCAGAGGTCACACTGATATAGTCATGAAGGAAGTTTACAAGGAGAATTCAAATCAGACTGAGTCACACCAATCTCACAGATAGTTCAGGATCACTTAAGCACATCAGCCAAAAATCTCAGTGGTCACACCAAAATAGCTCACTCAAAGGTTTAGGCCTGTGGGATTGAGGCACACAATTCCAACAGTCTCCCACTTGATGAAGATCACCAACAGTCTCCCATTTGATGAAGATCACACAGGAACCTCCAGAGCACTTAGGAACTAAGATCACACTGGCTCCACTAGTCCAGACCCTGCTCTATACAAGTCTCTATTCAATAACACTCAGGACACCCAATCAAAAAAATTCCATAGATACCAGTCTACCAAACAATCTACAACAAAATCAAGTGTCCAACTTCAACTAAGTGTCCAACATTGCAACCAATCACAACCTTCCATGAAACCACATAGATCTCAAACATGCTCTCATGCTCCATCAAGACTTCTACACCAACATCCAAGATGTCCACCATTTAGGCAAAAAATCCCTGTCATCTTCTGACATGCCACCTATGGAAGGAAGGTACAAGCCAAGGTGAATAAGTACCAGTCCAATGAACACAAGCAAAGGATCCCAATGATATCATCAACAAGAAATCATCATCACTCCAAAAAACAAGATAGAACATTAGCTAGAACAACAATCATCCTAATTGCTTCCATCCAACTGATAAACCCATGTGACTAAAAATAGCACCCACAACAAGTGCTAGATCATCTAATCAACCATACCTCAAGGGTATACACATTAGTAAACTCATGCCAATAGTACAACCAACCTACCAACTACAGATACAAGCTCCATGTACAAACCAGTTAAGAAGGCAAAGCACAACCAGAAACTCCCACTGCATAGGTAATGCCAAATCTAAAAGATCAAAAGGCACAACAAATCTACCAATAACAACACATAGAAATGTAACCATGTAGTACCAAGGAATATTCACAATGATATGCACAACTTGCAAATTAAGTTCCTATAAGAACAACTCTCACCAGAAGTCTTCACAACTCTCCCAAGTTCTCCACACCCAACAAAGGAAAAAGATTAAGAGCCTCCATGTCATCACCCATGAACATGAGTGAAAACACATGACCACAAGCTAGTGATCACTACAGCTCTGACTAAACCTCAAACCAATGTAATGTGAAACCAAACGTCAGGAAGATCACCAAGACCAAAGAGAGAAACTCTACACAACATATACCTATAGAACACCTCCTACATACACTTCTAACAACCAGCTGTGTCAAGTATGATCTCCTTCCCATCCCAAAGAGACGCCATAACAACATCCAACCATTCAATCACCAAGATTAAGCATAACAAAATTAACATGTAAACAATCATGGATGTAAGCTTCTCAAAGAAGACCAAACTATTTCATTTCCCATATTAGGAAATCAGCCCATAAAGCATCTCCTACCAGTTCTCATCATTAAATGATATAACAAAAAAGCTCAAGGAGATAAACTATGTTGTACATCTTCCACTATGAATCCTTCATAACCACTAAACAACAATTCAAGATCCATAGCCATGAAAGAAAGAGTAAAACATATCTGAAAGATATAATGGAAAAATACCTCTTAGATAAACTGTCGAGTAGACCAAGAGTGGGAAAAAAAAGAATGCTACTTCAAGATATGCAAGTAACCATGACTAATCCAAGAGCAATTTGTTCATTGGTCTCTATTGAACTCATGTTCAACTAAGGTGTAGGCTACTCGAACTTTCTGCTAAAATAAACAACTTTCTCATCTCAAGAGAATTACAACCTCACCTTATTCTCCATGTATCCATGAGCACTTGCAAATGATTATCCCATGCTAAACTCCAAACTACATTACTACACTAACATGAAGTTATCAAGCATATGACCAATGTACTCATAAGATAGAGAATCTCTAGACCACTGTCAAAGCTCCAATCATCTAAAATAGGAACTTATCATGACACCACATGATCTACCCATCCCCCCTTAGGAGATACCATGCTCCACGTGAATTTACCATGGTCTCAAGAGCAATGCCTCATGCCAAAAATCTAATGCGTAATCAAGAGTATAACATGACATCAAGAAAAAAAAATACAAACCAACATCACCAGTCAAGCACCACCAACACCTCAGCTAAAGACTCCAAATGTTCTCCATGGTTCCAAGATGTTGCACATCCTCAAATAGTGTCCATGCAAATGTGAAAGAACCCTTCTGCAACAACATGATATAAGAGTCCCTCCTAGTAACATCAACAACACTAAAGAAGATCATTCACCACCTAGTGATGAACTCACAGTCACTGTTAAAGCTCCCACTGAACTGTGACATCCAAGATTTCCAAGCATCATGACCAACTATCTCCAAAACTAAAAAGAATATTTTCCAGGCCCACAAACATATAACAGTACTACTAATCAAACCAAGATCTCAAAAGTAAGGAGATTCACTATGCTGTAGGACTCGATAATCGACTAACCAGGAATTCACTTATCGTCCATCCTCCTACCTCAAAATAGCCACACTAATGCACAAGTGACAAAAACCAAGGCCAACTTATAAGTATGCATAAATACTAAATCAAATCACATGGATATAGATAGTCCACTTCTAGGTTGTCCCAATGCAAACATATGGGTAAAGATAGCCCACACTTTTGCACAACCCGTAGATACAATTAATGAACCATGAAGACTCACTACCACATCAATGTCTTGCACAATATAAGGTCTCACAAGAGAACGATCATGTAGGCACCCTGACTCAAACACTAGATCAACCCAAATCCGATTTTCCAATCATGTCCACATGGGCACCATAGCCTAGGAATCCATAAGCACCACCACAAGAATGCTGAGTGACAAATCACATACCAACACTATCATATAGAGAAAGCATCTCACCTCCTCATACCATGTCGAGTTGCACCTATCTCGTCCAATCACACCCCAAAATCCAGGGTCTAACAATAGCTTAACAACAACTCCACATATACACAAGTTTTGCTTGACTGTGTAAAACCTGCAAACCACACAGCCATGCAAGTACAAATCATCTTTAAAAAGAAAACAACAATTCAGGAAATCCAAGCTCCTTTTAGGCCAAATCTAAAACCACCAACATGTACATGCATCCAAGAAAGAGATAGGCTATTTCAGAAGCTGTCAAATCATCTAATGATTAACTCCATAGCCTTTATGTATTCGAGGTTAATAGAAAATTATGCCTTCCAACACTAGGAAATGCCACCCAGCATAAGCACTCTCTTCCATGGCTAATAAACAACCCATGCCTCTCCATATTACCAGGGAGCCTCTCACATAGACACCCAATATGAAATATTTACTGCTACACAGCCAAGGAGCAAAGAAATCCACCTCATACATCAAGGTTCTACCACTGCCAACTAGGAGACACAAATCGCAACAATTCAACATGACCAAATACATTGTCTCCATCTTCACCACCCTTCAAGCTATGTGCAATCTCTAAATACCACAAGACTACCACTCACCAAAGGATCAATACATCAACTAATTCCTGCAGATTTCCTCACGCCTTAAAAACTAAGAAATCTTCACAGGAGAAATACCTAGAACCAACAACCAAAAGAAAGCTCAAATACCACTTGTTGGGAAATTTTGATCATCTTGGAGAAACCTCCAAGAACAGTAGTTCCTTCGTTAACTTTAATTTCAATTAGATTGCCTCAAAAATATGTACAATTATGTCACAAAGTAGAATTAAACATAGTTCATTTCCCACATTAATCCTTCTAAGAGAAGCACATGTAAACTCAGTTTCAACAACTTGCATAAACAGATTCAACAAATAGAACCATTAAACGTGAAAGATGGTACAAAAAATTAGAACACATAGATTTACGTGGGGAAAACCCTTTCGGGTAAAAAACCCCACACTCCAAAAGATTTGAGCCATTGTATTATTCAGCAAGAAATAGAGTTACAATACAATCTTAGGCTCATAGCCTTTTCAAAGAGGTTACATCTTGTTTCATTCTGGAGATAAACTAGCAACAACCTTGTTCTAATTCCCTCTACCTTTTTTATTTACATTTCTCTGATCAACCTATCAATCCATTACAAACTTTGCACTGTTACAATATTCTCACACAATATACAGAGCAGATTCACATAAAGAGAGAGAGAGGTTTCACAATTGAACCACAGAGAGAGAGAGGAGTCACCTCCTTTATAATAGTATTCTACTTCTCCAACCAACCCTCGAACGATCCTATATAACAACTTTATCCTAACTCAGAACCGTTCAGTTCGTCTTCTACAGTTAGATCAACTATCAACCTGTCTTGGACAATGAACAATCTCCTTCAACTCATTGTGTTCCTCCAATGAACAATCGACACATCGACAGGCCAACAAATTCATCGTTCATTCAATTGAGTCCATCTTCACTTCCATTGGCCTAACTTTGTCTATCGATCATAGACACGCTGATCTCCAAAGTCTCCTCGATGTCTCTATCATCCTGACATCTCGACCAGGCCTATCGGCAAGAAAACATCCATCAGTAGGAGTTCATAATGTCACATCGAATGCATTGATGTCATTAAGTTCAACCACCTCTTGAACCATCTTATTTGCCTGAGTCACCCCGATACAAACCATCGGCCATACTCATCCCGACAATCAATGAGAGCACCAACTATTATTGGAACAACCTTATTGGCAAGAGAACAAGCATCAGAGAAGGTTTCACTGAAGTCCCAAGTCACATCGATGAAAACATCTCATCGGCAAGAGTTACACCGAACACAAATCCCATCGGCTATATATGCTCTATCACTAAGACTCTTATAGATCCTTCATGTCACCTCGACCAAATACCATTGGCCAGAGTCATACTGACATTCATGATGAGAAAATCCATTAGCAGGAGTCACAACGATATGCATCAGGAGTAGCTCCATTGGTAAGAGAACCATTATCAGAAATAAAATGAAAACTCACAACGATAGCTCAAGTCACACCAATCACTTCCATCAACAAGCCAGACTAAATGTCACACTGATATCAGCCAGAATTCTATTGTGGGACAAAGTTAGGAAACTTACACTGATAGTTCAAGTCATGCTGATGACCCTCATCGCCGGGACATTCCAGAGGTCACACCGATATAGTCATGAAGGAACTTTATAAGGAGAATTCAAATTGGGCTAAGTCACACCAATCTCACAGATAGTTTAGGATCACTTAAGCAAATCAGCCAGACATCTCAGTGGTCACACCGAAATAGCTCACTTAGAGGTTTAGGCCTGTGGGATTGAGGCACACAATTCCAACAACATTAGGAGAATTGAGTTCACTTTCAGGACATCTCACTTAGTAGACTACATAAGCGGCCACTGAAGTGGCCAATAGAGAGCATGGAGGCTCAAGCTATAGGGATACTAAACATCCACTTCAGGCGATGCACATGCATCTAGGATGGGGTCATACCTAAATTTACTATATTCTAAGGATCATCCTACACAGGTATGTTCATCTTTTGAACTTAAATTTAATTGAAGTTTCAAATGTGAAAAATTCATGTAAATAATGACATCAAATTATATATATAATATAATATTAATTCAATAAGTGTTTGGTGTAGACGCATGATCACGTGATGCCTGAAACTTAATATGATCATTGTGTGCATATGTCGAGTGTTGTAGATTTGGGCTCACCTTTTGGATAGGTACTTGAACCAATATATATTAAATAATTTTTGTGGATATATATCTAATTTAATTTGAATTTCTACACATGTGTGAATTTATATATTATATCTAGATACAGGGAGGTCATACAATACCTAGTATTGACCAACCACAAGTTACAATGGAGAGTGCTCTTGAGACATCATCAGCTTAGGTGTGTGCTTTCAAAAGTTTGTTAAGTTTAAATTAAATAGACATCATAGATCTAATTTAATTTTTTCATTTACATACGCATGTGTCAATGATCTATACAAACTGTTGTACATCTATGTGTAGGAATTTCATGAGATACCTAAGGTGGGCCACACACTTGAGACATCATTGGCATTTATGCATGGGAAATCTTAGGTGTGTGATCATGAGCTCATATCATTCGAGGTTGTAAACTTTACTTTAAATCTCCTATACAATTTTTACGAACCTTATATATATATATATATATATATATATATATATATATATATATATATATATATATATGTTTGAGGTTTTCACATATTGTTTGCTTTATATGAATATGCAAGATATAGTAGATTAGGCATTTGCATCTTCTCAAGTGATAGTTATGCTACCCGTTGAAGAAAATATGCCAGTTATAGATTCACATGATCATATGGTAATTCATGCATACTAGAAATCATTTTTACTATATTTACTAGATATTTAACTACATTTATTTTTATCTAAAAGTTTATATTTTCAAGTTTAAATATGTTTAATTATATCAAAATTTCTAAATAAATTTAAATCTAATTTCAAGTTTCTTGTACTCTTTTACAACATGATGCAGGTACATCTAGTCAACATGGAACAAATAGGAGACTTGATCTGACCAATCAGTCTAAAAGTTATATGGTTTTATATTTTATGGACTATAGATCTCTAGTTTTATTTAAATATATGTGTTGGACTTGACATATAAATTTTATGGACTATCTATCTCTAGTTTTAGTTTGAACATATTATTATCATGTTTCTGTTTATTTATATTAGTTGACTTTAATATGATGATTATATATGCAGTCAATTATGATATCTTGTTATGTTCATTTTCATGATTATATGCACTCATACATTGGATTATTTGTATTTTATCTAATTTTCAAGTATTACATGCACTATATAAATTCTTATCTAGAATCAAATTTAATATATATAATTTATCACTTGGTTAGGTGACAAATTAAAACATTCCTTAAATAGTTTAGATCATATTCATAATAAATTAAGGGCAGGTAATTTTAACTATTTTCTAATTAGATAGAAAATATTTGAATCAATAAACAAAAAAACTATCTCCTTGTATGTATAAAATGTATAATCTATACAATTGAATAATTATATAAAATGTGCTAAATACAAGATATGAAATGTATAATCTATAAAATTGGAACAAGATATTTAAAAAGTGACATCAAACAAACATATATAATGTATATCAAGATGTTTATTACAACTATATAATATGATGAAACATATATGTGCACGTAGATACAATTAAAACTTATCAACTTTTAGGTGAAAACCAAAAATTGATATTTACATAGTCTATTGATAAAATAATTTTTCAGTTCAATAATCACTTTGTAGACCAACTTGGTGAGAACCTGCAAAAATAATTAATGTAAGTAACTACAATTGTTATGAGTCATTTAAGAAAAAAATTCATGCGAGAAAAGAATAGTATATAGTAAATTCTATACAAATTCAAAAGATGTTTTCCATAGGATGGATTAAGGGGACCCAAGAGGATATATAGCTTAAGGGGGGTCTTAAGAGAATGCCTTAAGGGGAGTTAAGAGGATGGTTTAAGAGGATGCATCTCATGAACCCTAGGATATGGCTTAAGGGGAATTATGAGAGTATTTTAAGAGGATGGCTTAAGGGGATGTAAGAGGGTGGATTAAGGGGAGTTGATAGAATGAATTAAAGGGATGTAATATAGTGGATTAAGGGGATGCATGTCATGAACCTTACGATATGGATTAACAGGCCCTAAGAGGATGGCTTAAGGGGAATTATGAGAGTGACTTAAGGAATGCAAGATTATGGATTATGGGGATGTAAGAGGATATGACTTAAGGGTCCTTTAAGAGGATGGATTAAGGGGATGTGAATGACTTGAAGGGATGCAAGAGGGTGGATTAAGGGGAATTATGTGAGTCCTTTAAGAGGGTGGCTTAAGGGGATGCAAGAGGGTGGATTAAGGGGAGTTGATAAAATGAATCAAAGGGATGTAAGAGAGTGGATTAATGGGATGCAAGAGGGTGGATGAAGGGGATGTAAGAGGGTGGATTAAGGGGAGTTGATAGAATGGATTAAAGTTATGTAAGATAGTGGATTAAGGGGATGAATTTCATGAACCTTACTATATGGATTAATAGGCCCTAAGACGATGACTTAAGGGGAATTATGAGAGTGACTTAAGCAATGCAAGATTATGGATTACAGGGCTGTAAGAGGATATGACTTAAGGGTCCTTTAAGAGGATGGCTTAAGGGGATGCAAGAGGGTGGATTAAGGGGAGTTGAGATAATGAATTTATACTATCAATTAAATGTTATCTAGAACTATATATAGTTACCTATCTCTAGATTTGAATTCCATTGTAATATATGTGCATCTCCTCTCTTTTTTGTAAAGCATCTAATTTTGGGAGACCTGAAACAAAAAATGATATAAAACTTTAATTAGGAAATGATTAAATACAAATATATATCAACTAACTATATAAACAATTAGATATACTTACCAATATTTATTTACTCTGTTGTACCATCTGCATCCTCTTTTTTTTTTAATGCATCTATGATTGTCTCATGATCATCCATTGAAAGTGTCCATAAAACTTTATTAGTAGGCCTCCCTTGATATCTAACTAATTTTTTATTGGTTTCCAAAATCAAATGTGAATAATGTATAATCTTCTTGTGTCTTTCATAATCTTCAAATTCAGGCAAGCCATTCTTTCTCATCAAATATTTTTGAAGCAAGGTGCCAACAACAACCACTGAACCAATTGGATACTTAAAGTTGTCATCATCCACTCTAGGATGTGCCAACTTATGTTTTCTCTCAATACATCTAGCCAACTAGTAATTTGTCTCCTCTTCATTCCCCTCAAGTGCAACAACAACATACACATGTCCTGCAAAAATAAATACAAAATTCAATAAAGAGTGACTTATATTTAATTCACATATAAACATGCATACATACAAAATTCAACTCAATAAATAATGTACCTTCTTGTACAAGATCTGAAACATGATCATAATCATCTGATGCAAACACTTGATTATCTTCAATTATCGTTCCATGTTGAACATCTATCGATGTAGGTGTTAAGGCCCTTTATTGCCATTGTTCGACCCTTTCCATATTTTCACATGCCTCCCAATCACCTGCAATACAAAATTGACAAAAGCATGCCAACTCCCTTGTCCATATTGTGCATGTGTTTGCATTCAAACTCTTAAATGAATGCCATTTTGCAGATCCATTAATTGTTTCACAATCTTGTCGAGAAAAAATATCATTTTCTTCAGCTAACCGAAAGAAGTGTTGAATTATTGAGCTATCACTTGTTCTTGTAGATAATTTGTTATTGCACCAATCTACAATTGCACGTGCATCTCTAAATTTTGCAGCATGCTCAAATTTTAGTTGCTCTCTAGCAAGAGCTCTTTTCACACATGCACTTGCTCCATCATGTTCTCCCTTACCATGACTAGCTTCAAAGAAACTCTATATGTGTTGGATATTATTTTCCTTATGAACTCTACATAAGCAATAAAACATTCTATCCCTTTTGAATTGACCCGTGCAATCATCTGACCATATGAGATGTTCTAGCATTTGAATTCCTCTCTCTTTTAATTTTTTATAAAATATATATATCAAAATAATATTGTACAAACTCAAATGAATGTAATTGATTATCACTTACATTAAAATGGTACTCTCTCAAAAAAATTCTATTATCTTCTGTACTATCTTTTGCATGTCTATAAACAATGTGAACAAATATAGCTACTTGCATTTTAAATTATAATACTGTGATTGAATTTCTTCTTGTGGAGCAAGAGTATAATTTTCAGCAAAATCAACAACTGACAATATAGTTTCCATTTAAAGAGGGATCACAAAAAAACTTGCTATAACATCTTTGATTCTTTTAGGTGGCATAGTAATGCCACAAATGTCCTGCATAATTTGGCTAGCATACAAAGTGCATCGTATATATTGAAATATATCATAATAATAATGAAATTGTACATGAGTCTTACAACAACAAGAGATTCATTTCTTATTAATTCTAACATACCAAGTTTTACACTTTTTAAATGATCTTTAACTTATGTTAATATTCAATGGTAAGATTGAAGCATCTATTTTTTTTTTTATATAATTTAGTTTGAGTCATATCTAAGAGATGCTTTGAATGAGGTTCATGAATTTTGGAACCCACCCTTAATTTTAAGACATCTCTAATGTTAGGTGATGCTCTTGTATTATCATGCCAAAATTTATCGATTAAAGATTTAATTTCATTAGTTAATTTTATGTCTGATCTTGGGAGTCTACCACTAAAACTCCAATATTGATTAATAGGATCCTTTTCAATACTTTCTCTTCTTTTAGCAGCTCTTATCAAAGTTATAGGATTTACTTTTACACATTTACTAATTTTACTTGACATTCTTTTATTTGAAGTTGTTTTATCAACTAGAGAAGTTGTTATTGCATGATGAACCACATTCTTATCTTTCGATCAAGTTTTATTATCAATAACATCAATAGCATTAGCAACACTAGATATGAATTGTTCTACTGAATCATCTTTCTTTTTTTATTTTACAAAAACACCTAATTTTTTCATCACTTTTCTCATTTTCAACATTCTCATCAATTGCACCATGAGTTGACATTGGAATCCTAATTTCTTTCTATATTTTTATATATATATTTTTTATTTCCATAATTTATAATTTGTCTTGAAGAAAATTTACCATGAAGATTATCTAGCATATCTATTTCAATTGTAAAAAAAATATTTTCACCTTCATCCATAGAAGGAGTTTCATTTTCATTCACACAAGGGGTTTCATTTTCATTTTCAAATGTAAAAGGAATTTTATTCTCATTTTCATCAATATGAGGGATTTCATTCTCATTTTCACCAATATTAGGAATTTCATTCTCATTTGCATTCTCATACGATATAATTTCATCATTTTTTTGTTTCTGTATTGTTTCAATCCTAATATTATTGATCTCATCAATGGTGTATTCAGCTTCATCTAAACAAACAATATCAATATTATCAAAACTTGGGTTTGAACACATACCTGGAAAGATTGTTTGAATAGGTGCATTTTACATATCATTGGGAGGTGGATTTGAATACATACCCGAAGTTGTTTGCATATCATTCAAAGTTGAAGTTGAAGGCATAGTTGGGTTTGTCTCCATAATTGTATTTTCTTCCATATTCACCATCTCCATATTTGCATCATCTACATTCATTTCATCATTTATGGCTTCCTCTTGAACATTCTTGCAACTAGATGCTTCCAAATCTTTCATTTGACGAATCCTTTCTCTCCTTTCCCTTTGTCTTTTTTCCTCCTTATCTTTATTTGTTTGAATTTCTTCGAGTGTCATTAACTTTCTACATCTTTTTTTTTGTCTTTTCTTATCACCCATGGTTACCAAACCCTTTTTTATGACAAAAAAAAATTCAAAATACCTATTTTCAAATTGCCACCTCCTTAAAATATTCAAATTAAACTATGTACTATGAAGATCATTTTTTCTATAAACTCTAAAGTACAAAAACATTATGAGTACATCCAAAAAATTCTCTTTTTCAAAATCTTCTTATAAAAAGTTCTTGTACTTGATTCCACTTCAGAAAATTCAACCTACACTTTGTCTCTTCCAACAATTTGAATAGAATATTCCCTACACAACAAAAAATTTCAATAAAAAACACAAAAAATGACACTTTCAAATTGTGCTGCAGAAAAAGAATGTTGCAAGAAAATCGTAATTTACCAATATTTTTTAAATTAGGGAAAAACGACTATATTACAAATATGTACGTGTTTTGAAACATGTACGCATTATGTTCTAGGAATGAATACACATTTCATAACACATACGTATTACCTTTACCCAATGGGTAAATAGATAATGCGTATGCGCTATGAAACACGTATGTGTTTCATTTAAATAACGTGTATGTGTTATGAAATGCGTTCGCATTTCATTTAAATAACGCATGTGTTTTTGTAACCTCTACGCATTATTTAAAATTTGAATTCCCACACCACATCTAGCCTTGGTTTTAGGCTTGGGAAACGCTTGGCAATCTGAGCCTTAGCCTTTGATCTACAACTAAAAAACTAAGGCAAATTGAAGAAGAATGTCCAACTTTGACAATATGACTGATGTACTTCTTTTCTGAATCAATTTATAAAATTAAAACCCATTAGAGAACATGATGTCTACTTTCCAAATATATATTTTTTATTAATATTGGATTATGTTTACTATTTTTTAATTAATTTCAGACAATTATCTACACAATCAAAAAAGAAAGAGTCAAAAATGTTTAGTTTAGGTCCAATTATGTTGTCTGTATATGTTGATTTTTAAAAACAACAATTAAGGCCAATATAAATTTAATAAAAACAAAATATTCAACCAAAAATTACAAAAAAAAATCCAAACCAAACTTCATGTTGTTATCTTTCTTTTCTCAAAAGGAATTAGAAAAATACTTTTATTTGTGTCAAAAAGTGTTGTTTGTACACGTGCTTAGTATTGCAAAAAAATAGGGACTTTTAAAAAGTGGTTTTTATAGATCCCTATCCAAATTTAATTTCTATAATTTGGGTATTTGAATAATTTACACATTTGGAAACTAGATTCAAAATGATAACTTTCATATTACTGACTTTTTTTAAGATTCATTGTGTAAGTGCCTCAAATTTTCAATCCAAGTGTGACAAATTTCGAAAAACAACAAAAACACTTCCACTTTTTGAGTTTTTTGTGTACCCAACTTCTTGCATCATCCCATGATATATTCATTTATATACATAATAAATAATATATATTATATAATAAATAATAAATAATATATAATATATATTATATAATATATTAATATAGGTTATATTTAAAAAAATTAAAGTGTTCTCCAAAATGGATATTTGTTTTGGAGAACACTTTAATTTTTTAAAATATGATGTATATTATGTACCATATATAAAAATATATTACTCTATTAATATTAATATATTATATATTATATGATATAAATTTATATTATTATATTACATAATATATTAATCTATATATAATATATATTCAATATTAGTATATATTATTAATATATTTTTATATATAATATATAAAATATTAATATATATTTTTATAATATAATATTTAATATATATTAGTAAATATCATATTTTAAAAAGATAACGTCGTGCTCTCAAGATTGGGTATTCATTTTCAAGATCTTTGCATAGCTCTCCAAAATGGATATCTGTTTTCGAGAGCTTTGAATAGCTGTCAAAAATGGATATCCATTTTGGAGAGCTATGCAAAGCTCTCAAAAATGGATATCCATTTTTGAGAGCTTTGCATAGCTCTCCAAAATGGATATCTATTTTCGAGAACTTTGCATAGTTCTTCAAAACAGATATCCATTTTTGAGAGCTTTGCATAGCTATCCAAAGTAGATATTCATTTTTGAGAGCTTTGCATAGCTATCCAAAATAGATATTCATTTTCGAGAGCTTTGCATAGCTATCCAAAATGGATATCCATTTTTGAGATCTTTGCATAGCTCTAAAAAATGGATATCCATTTTTTGACAGTATAAATAATAGATTTAAGCTCGCGAACAGTCATTTTAAGAGTGATTGTTCGTGACTGAGAGTGAGGAACGGATATCAGATATATCTAATATCTATTTTTAACAACATTTTCATCTCCTCCAACTGAATTCCCATCGATTCAAGTATGTTTAAACATAAATTTTTAAATTATTTTGATTGTTTGATATGATTTTTTAACAAAATATTAGGTTATTTTATTTAAATTTTATGAATTATTTAAAAATAATGTTAATTTAGAAATTTCTAATTTACATAGTTAAAATGGAACAAGGTTTAGCAAACCCTCCTTCAATTCAAGACTTAATTGAAATAAATATAACGGAATTGACAAACATAGTTGAGAGATACCATATCCATGAGCATTTGCAAGCAGTGACCCCAAGTATAGAAGCCATAACCTCTCATGTTAGGGACATCACCCAATAGCATCTTGCATTTCAATATTGGAGAGATCAAAAGAGGTTAGAATACACAAATGGTTTGTTTTATGATGATATCAAAATATTAGAAATATCCAAAGTTGATTTAGCCCAACATTTTGTGGATCAAAGAACAGGACAAAATGGTGCTTTACACAAACCTAAATTTTCTATAAAATGGTGCAACCATCTAGGTAGTTGCAAACTTTTGGAACCATTAGTGGATGGTTTTTAATAAACTACCCAACAATAACCTCGATGTCCCTGCATACTTTCTCCTCAAATTATATGAGTAATTTGTTTTAAGAAGACATGTAAGCTATTTTGATTTCAAGAATTTTTGGGGAGTGGGTATGGGCATTCCCCAACATAGACTTTGGGAAATTCATATTATGCAATGTCCCTATGTTCCCCCACATAATCTTCCTTCCCCACCTCTAGCATCCCATCCAAAACTTGTTACTGATGCAACCCAACATAGTCTCTTGGCCCTACACTCATTGACCGACCATTTGATTACACAGTTGTTACAATGTGCTCAACTTCCAAAGGGTGGCACTCCTCATGCTTCATTTGTTATTGGTATAGCATCATCATTGAGGCATACTTGTCTTCCTCATTAGTTTTCTACATGTGGGCATACATGTTTTGGTCCTACAATAGCTACAAATGAGGATCCCCTAGACACAACTGAGTATGAGGTGCATGGTACATCAGTTGGAGGAGATGATGCACTAGTGCATACTATAGGTTTAGGGGAGATGTGTGAGGGAGGAATAGGTGTAGTTCCCCCCTAATACAAATGAGGAGCAATTACCTCAATCTTTTGTATAGGTAAAACTTAAATATATTCATAGTGCATTTCATTTAAAATTATTATAACAAATAGTACATGTTACTAATGTATATTTAAGTGGGTTTGAATACTTAATGATATAAGAGTAGATCAAAGATGTGCATCATGGCACTCTTTCAGCCATTGACTTTAATCTAAACACATTGGTATATTTTTTTCTTCATGTAAAACATTTTTATTGTACACACATATGCTTTAAATCATGATCCCTTAAATACATACTAACTTATATCTTGATCTTATTTTTACATTTGTAGTGTGCTCCAGACGTGACAGATGCCACACCTTTTACCATGACGAGTTTCTCTCAATCATTTATCTTAGTTGCATTACCTATTTGAGTATATGGTTTTTTTATATCTAGTAGATCTATATAATTTTTTAGATATATATGTACAGATATGGGTAAGTGCAAAAAGATGGGGGGGCCAAAAAGGGGGCTTAAGTGGCCACTTTTTTTTTCTTCTGAAATCAGGAAATACCAACCTTGGACATGAAATTGAGGATAGTTATACTCAAAATTTTGAGATGCAAAAAAAAAAAAGGATCATAGTGCTTCAAGTCTACTTTCTAAACTACTAATTTATTTTGAAAATGGTCGATATTAAGGGGTTCAAAAGAAGGATGCACAAAAATTGGTGCTTTTTTTGTCAGAAAAACATAACATAGCAACTTTTGTGTGTACTTAGAATGGTGACTTTTTTTTAGCATTTTTAAAATTGCTTTGGTGAGAAATTAGCTAATAGTATGTAGTTAATGTACAATTTTTCTAATATTTTTTAATAAATATTTGATTTTTAACTAATTTTCAAAGTGGAAACTTCCTGAAAAATAGAATTTTGTTCGTGCTAGGTACCCCTACAAATTTTGGAAACTAATTAATTTTTTTTTTTTAATTTTTTTTTTTTGTAGAATGGAGTCTAGTTTTTAAAAATGTAATTTATTTGAAATTTTGATGAACAGTTAATTTATATAACGAAAAACACCAAACACTAATTTTTTCCAAAAAGGAGACAAACAAAAGCAATTATAGATCTAAAAGGCTTAACATTGTCAAAAAGTGAAAATAATTAGATCGTTGGATAGCTAAGAGAGAGCCTAATATTACCCAAGTGTTCGATTTGTTTGACATTGAAACATGTGCAATCTTGACGATGACCATGAACCCAATTATGTGAAATATTGTAGAATTTACAAAAGCATGTATCTGGTTGTTGGAAAGGCCCTCTAAGCCTTTAGGTTGGTATTCCAAGGAAAATAACAAGCCTAAGGATTAGGGATTCCCAAAGCAAGATATAATAAAAGCGTGTTATAACGCGCTCACGTTATATCTTTCTTTTGACATGGTTTTTTGCATTTGTGTCAGACATGTCCAGGAAGACATAACATGAGCACGGTATAACATGGCCTTGTTATGTCTTGATTTATGTTAAATGCTACTCTATTGAATGTATGTTTATATATTTGTATGCTTCTATGTACATGTATGCTTGTATGTCATGTATGTATGTATGTATGCATGCTTGTATGTATGTATGTATGCCTGTATGTATGTATCAATGCATGTATGTATGTATGCCTATATGTATTTAATATTGTATCTACATATGTACATGTATGATTGTATGTATGTAGGATTGTATGTACATATGTATTATACTTGTATGTATCTCTTTAGAGGGAAGGAGAATTTTAAGAGTGAGAGAGAGAGAGTTTTCTAGCTAGGGCGGGAGGGAGAGACCTGAGAGAGAGAGAGAGGGAGAGGGAGAGTGAGAGAGAAGGGGTTGGAGTGAGAGGAACTTAGCTAGTAGGGTGACAGGGATAGAGAGAGAGGGGGATAGAGAGAGAGAGATGGAGAGAAAGAGAGAGTTATGTAGGTAGGGTGCCAAAGAGAGTGTGAAGGGGGTGAGAGGGAGAGACTTGAGAGATAAGTAGTGAGAGGGAGTGTGAGAGAGAGGGAGTTGGA
>VDFB02163492.1:51261-70682 GCA_007258455.2 Sequoia sempervirens
TTTTATAAGATTTTAGATATAAGTAGAGGACTCATCTCGGATGTGATGCACATTTTTATAATTTGTTTGGTAAGTAAATAATTAATTATGATTTTTTATTACAAATTTTAAAAATATAAAAAAATCATATGTTTGACCACCTAACTCTTGATCATATAACTTCATGAAATTCAATTTTTTCTTTTTTTAATCCTATAGTATGCGAAGAATAGAATGTGATGCATTTTTTGGATTCAAAAAATATGATACCGTTTGAAAGATATAGATGTTTTTCAATTAGTCTATTAATCAGGACTTTAGTCGCAATTTCAATAGAAAATGAATAATAATTACTTATTAAATTCAAAGTAAAGAATAATTTATATCGGTGGAAAGCTGAGAATGTCCTTTAAAAACCCTTTTTGTTTCATCAATGTTGGGTTAAAAAAAAGTTGTTAGCCACAAACCCATCATATTGCCACTTTTTGGCCCATCATGATCCAACACATACCCATGGGAGGGAGAGTCTTGAGAGAGAGAGATGGAGGGAGTGGGAGAGAGATAGAGGGTAGAGGGTTTAAGGGTTAAGGGTAGAGTGTTAAGGGTAGAGGGGAGAGAGATAGAAGGAGTGAGTGAGTGAGAGAGATAGACTTGAGAGAGGGAGAGGGGGTAGGAGGGAGAGACTTGAGAGAGAGAGAGAGAGGGAGGGAGGGAGTGGGAGAGAGATAGAGGGTAGAGGGTATAGGATAGAGAAAAAAAAGAGAAAAGAAACCTATAAAAAATTAACTTTCTCATAACGGAAGCACATTTTAAAGCAGTAGATATATCGTCAATTATTGTAGAAAGACATAACATGCTTGCATAATTTTGTCTTGCTCTAAAAATGGTAAACAACTCAATATACAGGTATGATCTCAAGGCCCACATTTGCATATTCTCCTAGTTCTATGTGTGTTCTGAAAAAATAAAAATAAAAATTGATGATTTTGTGAAGTGTGCATGCATTTTTTTCACATTCCACCACCTTTTTCATGATCTTTCCACCACCTTTGCATGAAATAACAGATTTTTCACATTGAAAGTCATATAATTTATCAATTTAAGTCTGAATTCAATTCAACAGTGATATACAATTGAAGTATGGAGGGGAACAAGATTTCAAAAAAGTAAAATTGTTTAGTTTGAAGAAATAAGAAGCAAAGGCTACATAATTGGGTAGAACTCCTCCATTTTTTCACGCTGCCCCTACCTTGTTGACCCTATAGAATTGCTAAGCTAGGGAGTTCAATAGCTTGCCAATGCAATAGGGTTGCGAAGTTAGGGGAAGTGTATTCCCCATAGAAATGGGGTAATATGGCATGCCATGATTGGAAGATAGACTCAAAATGGAAGCATGGACAAGGGATTTGAATTGTTTGACAATAATGTTTTCATAGAAATGTATGAAAAATGTGGTAGCATTGACAAGCTAGTGAGCTCACTAGCTCTCCAATTCAGTAGGGTTGACAAGGTAGGGGTAGTGTGAAAAAATGCCTCATAGTAATGGGGACTCATGGTTATACATCACTAGGAGTCCCCAGTTCTATGAGGCATTTTTTCATGTTTCCCCTACCTTGTCAACCCTATCGAATTGGAAAGCTAGTGAGCTCACTATGAGTCCCCATTTCTATGAGGCATTTTTTCATGTTGCCCCTACCTTGTCAACCCTACTGAATTGGAAAGCTAGTGAGCTCACTAGCTTGCCAATGCTCACATGATTTTTCCAATGGAATTCCTTAAAGAAATGTGGCAATGTGGCATGCCATGATTGCAAGATAGGCTAAAAATGGAAGAATGGGCAAGTCATTTGAATTGTTTGACAATAATGTTTTCGTAGACATGTATGCAAAATGTGGTAGCATTAACAAGCTAGTGAACTCAAATGGGGTAGGGTTGACAAGGTAGGGGCAGCGTATGCCTCATAGAAATGGGGTCTGACAGTGAATTGTACATCATTGTGAGATCCCATTTCTATGAGGCATACACTGCCTCTACCTTGTCAACCCTACCCCATTGGCAAGCTAGTGAACTCACTAGCTTGTCAATGCTACCACATTTTGCATACATGTCTACGAAAACATTGTTCTCAAACAATTCACATGCCTTGTCCATGCTTCCATTTTGAGCCTATCTTGCAATCATGGAAAGCCACATTACCATATTTCTTTTAGGCCATCCATTGGAAAAATTCATGTGACCTTTTTCTATGAAGCCTTAAATGACATATATTTCATTTATTTGTATGGATTTATTATTTTAAGAACTAATATTTGTCTCATTACCATGATACAGGTAAAATTATATGCCATGCCAAGGAAACAAACAAAGAGTATGAAACCAATAAAAAAATAGAGAATGGATGCCATATCGTGAGAAGAAGAAATTGGATAGATTGATGAAAACAAGCCAATTGAAGAGGAACCTCAACCATCAAAAAGTGAAAAGGAATCTGTAGCACAAAGGTCGTGAATGTGAAAGCATCGTGCTAAGACATAATTGGATATCATAGTTGGAGACACAACCTCTACCAAAAGTGAATATGAAGGGACACCATTAAGCACAAGTGAATATGGAGGAACACCATCTACCGCAAGTGAATATGGAGGGAAACCATCTATCGCAAGTGAATATGGAAGGACACCATCTACTGTAAGTGAATATGAAGGGGCCCCATCCACCACATCTCATGTTGAGAGTACATCATCACTCAGATTTGACGAAAAAGGTAAGCCATCATCCCCATGTGAACCTCAAGGTATATTGTCTATTCCAACCTCGATCGAAGGTACGAAATCTAGCCCACCTCACTTAAATATTGATGAAATTCCTAATGTTAAGATGTATGTACCTAGGAGAACACCACCTAGAATTTTACATAGAAAGCCAAAGTATTTGATTAATATTGATGAGGATATTTTGAAGAACATGGAATGTAAGATTCCAACATGCACTTGTAGAAGATATGCTGATAAGATTTGGAAATTGTTCTTTGAAAGGCTAAATGAGACCGTAAGATGTCAACTATTTGTTGAAATGATGCAGGGTATAAAGTATAGAAACATCATGAATATTCTTGGGTTGAGAATATCAAATTCTTCAAGTGAAAACACTATTGTGAATAATGTAATGGATGCTTATGAGAGTGTGGGTAAGACCACATGCTCAAAGGATAGTAATGTCACTTGATGTGTCATTACATCAACTTTGGTAAGTAGTTAAACAAAGAGATCTTGTCTAATTAGAAAGATGAGTGAACAATTGAGAATTAATAGAAAATATTTATCAAGAGTTGCTCAAACGCAACAAATAATTGAGGGCACCAATTCAAATGAATTATGGGAATTCTTGAGGAGACTACCACAAAAAGATAAAAGATTTACATTGAAGAATTAAGAACACTAATTGAAGAGTATTAGAAGAATAACACAAGGCCATCGCAAAATCAAAGGGATGTGGTAAGAAGGAGAATCGACAGTCGGAACCATGAGCCACATCCAAAGCATTTTTTGGATACGACTCAAACACAATTTTTTCATAAATTTCAATAGGATTATCCTCAAATTCAAAAGTCTCAAAGATATTTTGAAATGATTAACCCTTTTTATGTCAAGATATATCACACACACACTACTTGTTGTTGTAGAATACATATTGAATTCTCTAACCATTATGATGCTTATCGTTATATATGTTTAGATTTTCATACTAACGATGTTTTGTAGGATTGGAATACAAGCGCTACCAACATATTCAAGAGAGTTCTTATCAAAAAAATTATGTGAAATAGAGGATGGAAAAATATTCTATAAGAAACTATGCTTGGATGGTTCATGTTAGTGTTGTGGTGGCTTGTAGCGTATGCCATTATGTCAACATATGGAAAGCACACATGAGGTAGGATATAAACTAGTAAAGTTTAGGAAGTATAAAATAGTCACATACATTACAAAAGATGGTAATCAAGAAAAATAGTGTGATTTGGTTATTTAGAAGATTATAGTGTATCATTTTATGTCCATGTTTCATGACAATATAGTGTATGAGTATGCAAGGCATACCCATAGAGCCTGATGGTTGGACACACAATTCAAGCTATGCAAGGAAACTTTTCTAGTTGGCAGCATAGTTTCAATGGTCGAATTTGTAGAGAACTACACTCTACAACCACATCATGAGGTGCAGTCACAATATTACAACTCCACATAGGTTTTGATATTTTTGCACATAACATTCATTCATGCAACTGATAGTACATAGGACCAAAGAAAGGTATTGAGTGAGTATCACTTTTATATTAGTGATGGTCACACACATCCTCTAGAGTTCGTGCAAGGTTACTTCTATATGTTCTACATTTATTTGGTTCAGAGGTGCATAGCATATGGTCGACATATAATATGGTCAAAAAATTGTGCAACATAGTTCAAGAACTCGTGCATGTTCTAGACTAGTTGTGCAGGATACATGTCATTACAGGTGTTCAAAATATGTGGAAATTTTGTGAGGTCAGGCATGGAAAGGGGGAGTATGATGGTGTAGGAGCATGTGTGAAAAGAGCATTAGCACAAGAAGAGTTAAATTATAAAGACAATGCAAAGTTGATAGATGTAAAATTAATCGTTGAGTGGTGTAATGATTTGATGGGTCTAGGTAATGAAGGTATATCTTTAGTTTGTAGATTTTTTTGGTTGATGGATGATACTAACATTGCACCATATGAGGATTGTTGTACACTAATAGGATTGAGTGAGCTACAATCTTTCCTTAGCTCAAATGCAAGTTCATGGAGTATCAATACACAAAAGATAACATACTTTTGTTCTTCATGTACAATGTAAGCCTAGGATGATTGTGAGTCAAAGAAGTAGGTTGAGTAATGGTCATTAAGTTATCTTAGCCCACTTCACATGTATCACCCTTCAATGGAATTAAAAATAATACAAATGGATTCATTAGTTGAATTTGACCACATATTAGATCTAGTTCAACAAGGTAGTATATCTACTTGCTTAGTTTTTGAAATTCCTATTGTTATCTTACATTGCAGTGTATTTGTAATGTTAACTAATTTCAAGAGAGTTCTTGCACATATCAATTTTGAGAATGTTTATGTAGTTATTGAAAATGAAGACAATGAAGAGAGAATGGACTATTACTTGTGTAATTGTGTTGAGGGAAAAAAGAAATTGGAGGCCCGAGTTATAGATGGAGAAAACATTGAATACCCTACAAGCTCAGTTGTTGTTATTGAAAGATGGCTTAGAAGGTATCCACATAAGAGTGTTAAATATTGGTTGTTTCAAAACTTTGACATGCATTGGAAGATTCTTCATTACTCAAACCATGTCATGGCATCCAATATTTGTTTCACCAAATATGGGGGTAGACCTTTGAACAAGACCTTGTGGAAGGTCTGTGAATTTGACCATGAGGCAATACTTGACACAATAAAGAGTAGAGTAGACCCAGATGGTTTGTTGGATTAATTTGTAATTATCCACATTGGTAGAAGGTAGAAGGTTTAAGGGTTTAGGGTTGAGGGTAGATGGTTTAGGATATAGGTTTGAGGGTATGTAGTTGAAGGATTAGTGTTGAGGGTCAAATGTATAGGGTAGATTGTATAGGGGTTGAGGGTTGAGGGATTAAGGATTGAGCGTTGAGAATTGAGGGTTGGGGGTTGAGGGTTTAAGGGTTTAGGGTTTAAGGGTTGAGGGTTGAGGGTCTATGGTTTAGTGTAGAGGATTGAGGGTATACGATTGAGGGATTAGGGTTGAGGGTATATTGTATAGGCTAGAGGGTATAGGCATTGAGGGATTAGGGTTTAAGGGTTGACGGTTGAGGGTTTATGGTTTAGGGTTTAAGGGTTGAGGGTTGATGGATTAGGGTTGAGGGTCCATTGTATATGGTAGATGGTATAGGGGTTGAGGGATTATGTTTTAAGGGTTTATGGTAGAGGGTAGAGGGTAGAGGGTAGAGGGTAGAGGGTTTAAGTGTTTAGGGTTTAAGGGTTGAGGGTTGAGGGTTTAGGGTTTAAGGGTTGAGGGTTTAAGGGTTGAGGTTTAAGGGTTTAGGGTTTATGGTAGAGGGTTGAGGGTATAGTGCTGAGGGATTAGGTCTGAGGGTCTATTATATAGGGTATAGGGTATAGGGGTTGAGGGATTAGGGTTTAAGGATTGAGGGTTGAGGGTTTACGATTTAGAGTTTAAGGGTTGAGGGTTGAGGTTTTAGGGTTTAGTGTAGAGGATTGAGGGTATAGGGTCAAGGGATTAGGGTAGAGGGTAGAAGGTTTAGGGTAGAGGGTAGAAGGTTTAAGGGTTTAGGGTTTAAGGGTTGAGGTTTAGGGTTTAGGGTATTGGGTTGAGTGGGATAGAGGGTAAATTTTTTGGGTTTAAGGGTTAAGGGTAGAGGGGGAGAGATAGGAGTGAGTGAGTGAGAGAGAGACTATATAGAGGGAGAGGTGATAGGGGTATGTGTAGGATCATCATGGAAAAAATAGGCCCTTAAGTGGAAAAAATCATAAAAATCAGAGTTAGACAACTTGACGAAAAATTTGAATAAGTTATCTATATTATTTAAAAAATATGTAAGAATAGAATTTGTAGGAAATTGAATGTAGTTTCTAAACTACTAGGTTTTTTTTTTTTTAAATAATCTATTTGCTGGAAATTTGAAATTTCAATGCATTAGTAGTTAAATTTTAGGGAAAAAATAAGAAGTAGGTGTCTTTCTGACCACCCTAACCACAATAAAATGATAATATTTTTTTATAATATTTTAGATATAAGTAGAGGACTCATGTTTGAATGTGATGCATATTTTTTTATAATTTTTTTCCAAGTAAATAATTAATTATGATTTTTTTATTACAAATTTTAAAAAATATAAAAAAATCATATGTCTAACCATGTTAACTTGATAAAAAATTGATGAAATTCAATTTTTATTTTTTTAATCCTATAGTATACGAAGAATAGAATGTGACACATTTTTTGGATTCAAATAATGTGATACCCTTTGAAAGATATAGATGTTTTTCAATCAGTCTATCAATTAGGACTTTAGTTGCAATTTCAATAGAAAATGAATAATAATTACTTATTAAATTCAAAGTAAAGCATAATTTATATTGGTGGAAAGCTGAGAATGTCCTTTAAAAACCCTTTTTGTTTCATCAATGTTGGGTTAAAAAAAGTTGTCAGCCACAAACCCATCATATTGCCACTTTTTGGTCCATCATGATCCGCACATACCCATGGGAGGGAGAGTCTTGAGAGAGAGAGAGGGAGAGAGTGGGAGAGAGATAGAGGGTAGAGGGTTTAAGGGTTAAGGGTAGAGGGGAGAGAGATAGATGGAGTGAGTGAGTGAGAGAGATAGACCTGAGAGAGGGAGAGGGGGTAGGAGGGAGAGACTTGAGAGAGAGAGAGAGGGAGGGAGTGGGAGAGAGATAGAGGGTAGAGGGTAGATGATAGAGAGAAAGAGAGAGAAAAGAAACCTATAAAAAAATATCTTTCTCATAATGCAAGAACATTTTAAAGTAGTAGACATATGCTCGTTATTGTAGCAAGACATAACATGATTGCATTATTTTGTCTTGCTCTAAAAATGGTAAACAACCCAATATACAGGTATGATGTCAAGGCCCACATTTTGCATATTCTCCTAGTTTTATGTGTGTTCTGAAAAATAAAAATAAAAATTGATGATTTTGTGAAGTTTGCATGCATGTTTTTCACATTCCACCACCTTTGCATGAAATAATAGATTTTTCACATTGAAAGGCATGTAATTTATCAATTTAAGTCTAAATTCAATTCAAGAGTGATATACAATTTAAGTTTGGAGGGGAACAATATTTCAAAAAAGTAAAATTGTTGAGTTTGAAGAAATAAGAAGCAAAGGCTACATAATTGGGTAGAACTCCTCCATTTTTTCACGCTGCCCCTACCTTGTCAACCCTATAGAATTGCTAAGCTAGGGAGGTCAATAGCTTGCCAATGCAATAGGGTTGACAAGTTAGGGTAAGTGTATGCCCCATAGAAATGAGGTAATATGGCATGCCATGATTGCAAGATAGACTCAAAATGGAAGCATGGACAAGGGATTTGAATTGTTTGACAATAATGTTTTCATAGAAATGTATGAAAAATGTGGTAGCATTGACAAGCTAGTGAGCTCACTAGCTTTCCAATTCAGTAGGGTTGACAAGGTAGGTATAGTGTGAAAAAATGCCTCATAGAAATGGGGACTCATGGTTATACATCATTAGGAGTCCCCATTTCTATGAGGCATTTTTTCATGGTGCCCCTACCTTGTCAACCCTACCGAATTGGAAAGCTAGTGAGCTCACTATGAGTCCCCATTTATATGAGGCATTTTTTCATGTTGCCCCTACCTTGTCAACCCTACTGAATTGGAAAGCTAGTGAGCTCGCTAGCTTGCCAATGCTCACATGATTTTTCCAATGGAATTCCTTAAAGAAATGTGGTAATGTGGCATGCCATGATTGCAAGATAGGCTAAAAATGGAAGAATGGACAAGTAATTTGAATTGTTTGACAATAATTTTTTTTGTAGAAATGTATGGAAAATGTGGTAGCATTGACAAGCTAGTGAACTCACTAGTTGCAAATGGGGTAGGGTTGACAAGGTAGGGGCAGTGTATGCCTCATAGAAATGGGGTCTCACGGTTAATTGTACATCACTGTGAGATCCCATTTCTATGAGGCATACACTGCATCTACCTTGTCAACCCTACCCCATTGGCAAGCTAGTGAACTCACTAGCTTGTCAATGCTACCACATTTTGCATACATGTCTACAAAAATATTATTGTGAAACAATTCACATACCTTGTCCATGCTTCTATTTTGAGCCTATCTTGCAATCATGGAATGCCACATTACCATATTTCTTTAAGGCCTTCCATTGGAAAAATTCATGTGACCTTTTTCTATGAAGCCTTGAATGAAATATATTTCATTTATTTGTATGGATTTTTTTTTTAGGAACTAATATTTGTCTCATTACCATGCTACAGGAAAAATTATATGTCATGCCAAGGAAACAAACAAGGAATAAACCAACAAACAAAGAGTATGAAACCAATAATAAAAAAAAAGAGAATGGATGGCATATCGTGAGAAGAAGAAATTGGATAGATTGATGAAAACAAGCCAATTGAAGAGGAACCTCAACCATAAAAAAGAGAAAAGGAATTGGTAGCACAAATGTCATGAATGTGAAACCATCGTGCTAAGACATAATTGGATATCGTAGTTGGAGACACACCCTCTATCACAAGTGAATATGAAGGGACACCATTAAGCACAAGTGGATATGGAGGAACACCATCTACCGCAAGTGAATATGGAGGGAAACCATCTATCGCAAGTGAATATGGAAGGACACCATCTATTGCAAGTGAATATGAAGGGGCACTATCCACCACATCTCATGTTGAGAGTACATCATCACTCAGATTTGATGAAAAAGGTATGCCGTCATCCCCATGTGAACCTCAAGGTATATTGTCTATTCCAACCTCGATCAAAGGTACGTAATCGAGCCCACCTCACTTAAATATTGATGAAATTCCTAATGTTGAGATATATGTACCTAGGAGAACACCACCTATAATTTTACATAGAAAGCCAAAGTATTTGATTAATATTGATGAGGATATTTTGAAGAACATGGAAGGTAAGATGCATACAAAGTTAGATTTTGGACTTCGAATAGTCAATGGAAAGCATGTTCATAGGACTACATAGTGGATTAGGTTTGGAGTTATTTTGGCATGGTTTATTTGTTGTTTTCCTTATTTGATCTGTTTATGGGTTTCTTTGACTATGGTGATACTATGAGTTTATGGATGATCAAATCTTGGAGATTTGATATTGGATTCATTGTATGCTCAATTATACATCTTAGATTATTCTCCTTTTGACATGGTTATCAATATATGGTTGGATTTGTATGTTGCATTGTTGTATCTACAAGGTGTGTAATTTTGTAGGTGGTCTATACTTACATGTTGCATTTATGATTTGGACATGGGCTATCTTTTTCCCATTGATATTTCAATGTTGATGCATGTTCAATTTTGGTGGCTTGATCTAGTCACTTGGTTTGTTGGTTTTTTTGTCAAGTTGAGAAGGGGACATGGTATTACCAGGTACATTCTTGATATGAGATCTATGCAGTTGACTATGATTATGTAGATATGTGGACATGGTTGGTTGAGTTATTGGTACATTTGGTGGTGTGTTGGTGGTGAGTGTGGTTCCTTAACTATGGTACTTGAATCTGAATGTGTTTCCAAGCTAATCAGATCAAAGGTTGATTTGGTGTTTGATTCTCTTAGTCTATATGGTTATTCTCTTAGATATCTCAATTTGCAGTTATATTGATGTGATGATGATTTTTCATATTTTAGTGATTGGATCTAGAAGTCATGCAGGTTGTAGATTGGTTACCCATTTACTTACACTGGGATGAATTAGTTGTGGATTATATTTATCCACCAAGTATGATTCATTGTTGTTGTAGACTTTAACAATTGGCCTTGTTTTTGGGTCATTTGTATATTGGTATGTGTGCTTAGAGATGAGAGGATGGACGTTTCTTATAATACCTAAATAGTTATTTTTTGGGACTTGTAGCATGTGGTTTATCATGATTTCATGGATAGCTTGGTTACACTTTTTAGTGGGAGCTTTTGATAGTGATGGATTGGTAGTGATGGATATGTTTTTGATGGTTTGGTAGTTGTAGATATTTTGGTTGTGTGTGTAGACCTAGATGATCTTCATGGAGGATGGTAGTCATGATGCTATGCATGACTCGGTATCATAGTTTCAATGGGAGTTGTTGGCAATGACATGGGTGCATCATTTGGTATGGTTATCTTCATGTGATTGGGGATATGGTTTCTTGGTTTAGAGTGTTTTTCTATTATGTCATGGTTTACTCTTGATACATGTTTAGAGTTTGGAATGGTACTTGTTGTCTTGAGACCAAGATGTATATATATGTTATGGTGCATGTGATCTCCTAGGAGGAGATGGTTAGATCATGTTGTCATGTTTATGTTCTTGACTCATGATTGGATCTTTGAAATTGATCTTATGTGGTTCTCTTGGTATTAGGTATATCAACATTTTCTTGACTACTTCATGATGGTGCTATATTGAATTTGGAGTTTGGAATGGATTGGTTGGTTACAGGTATTCATGAATACTTGGAGACATAGGTGAAGCTTGAGTTCTCTTATGATTAGAGACATGTGTTGAGATGGTTACTCTTGATAAGAATTTAGTAGGGAGTTTGAGGAGCCTACACCTTGTTTGGACATGAGTTTAACATGGAACTATGAGGAGAGTGTTCTTAGATGATTCATGATGACTTGGATGTCTTGGAACAACATTCTCATTCCTCACTGTTGATCTACTCGGTAGTTTCACTTGAGAGGTATTGCTAATTGTTACTTTCAAGTGCTTTATGTTTTATGCTTTATCTTCTCATGCATTTGGATCTTGAGCTATGGATATATGGTTTTGGAGGGTTCATTTTAGGAGTGTTGGCATGTTTATCTTATTTAGCAATACTAAAAATTCAAACCCTTTGAACTACACTTTTAAAACTTTAAGTTACTATCATCAAGAAAGGAAAGTAATAGTTTCATTAATGGTTTAAATTTTCATTTTCAAACAACCAATATTAATATCTCTAATCTTCAAGCATGCCATCAACATGTGAGTAATGTAACATTTAATTCATAACAAAATATTACACTAACTCAACTAGATAACTTTCACAATCAATTTGTGACATTAATAAAGTACTACCAAATATCTAGAGAATGTGATAACCTTAAGAACGTGATGGAAAATTTACTAAGTTATATTAAACTTCTAATATGCAACCAAGAAAGCATCCAATTATGATGACCCTCTTTACTACAATAATCATTAAATAATTTCTCAAGGAAATGACTCTATATAAAATATGAAAGAAGTTAAAGTGATGAACATAAGTAACTTTATTTACTATCTCAAGAATGAAATTGATAATAGAAAATACTATTTTTTATTTTAAAGCCAAACCCAAGTTCATATAAATCATTTCCCTTCTTATAATATTATCCTTTTTCTAATTAGTATTGTAACATGAATTTAGTTGTAACTATGTTCAACCAAGAATCCAATTAAAGAGAACATTTGAAATAAAAATATATAATTAACATCAAATATACTTCAAATAAACATTTCATAAGCTTAAGTGATTCAAAGAACTTTCCTTCCTAAGCAAAAAACCTTGATCTTAACATGGACAAGGATAGAATGATCACAAGGTTGTTAAGAACTTAAGACTTTTGAATTCAAAGGATGAGGGAGTATAACTTTAGGTGTTTTTTAATAAGTTATAATTAACATTCTACTTTTAGACTTTAATTATTACAAGATTAAGGAAAAGGTCACTTAATTACTTCCCCCCCCCTCCCACAATATCAACAAACTACTTTACTCAATAATAAGGAACTACGCACAATTGTGACCCTAAGAGAAAACACGTAACCCCTGAGTTGCTAGTGTTGGAGCCCCACTCTGATACCAAATGTCACACTCCAAATCTTCCCAACACAACTAACAATTTTCTTTGACTAAAACTTTACAATCACTAAGAATTACTGACTACATATGAACAAGGTGGCATACCAATAAAGAGTTTTATATTAAGTATTCCTTATGATATTATATTTAACAACACATATTAGTATTATAATTATCCTTGTCATTCCTTTGGAATTTGGATTTACTAATACCATTAATAATAACACTATTATTTTCTAATAAGTAACGATTAAATGAAATTATTTTTAATACTCAACATTAATATTCTAATCACCCTTATTAAGTATCGAATTGATACTAATATTATTCATAATTTCACACTTAATATCATCCATATTTATATAGTATTATCAACTTCACTCTTAACGTTATTGTTAGTGGAATATGTTTACTAAAACTATTGGATCCAATTTTTACTTCTGGTAAAGTTAACATCATCAATCAGAGAGTAATTTATATATTTATTATTGCAAATAATTTGACTAACTATAATCTTACTACCTACCATTTAGTAGATATTATTCTTGAGAACATAAGTGTCCAATAGTCTACTTAAACACTAGCAACTCAAATATGAACACATTATCTATAATTTATCCAATGAAGATATTATTGTGATTGAAAATCACAATGATAATATCACCAATGCATATTGTATTTATTACTTTTTTTTGACACTACCCTACAATTATTCGAAATGATTAATCTCTATCTGACTTAGCCAATTGATATTTTAACCCAACAAGATAAGTCCCAACTAATTGTTATAAAAAGGTTAATGATAATTACTAATTTCTCAAAACTAATGTTTATTTAATAAATTCAATTTAATAGATTTAACATGCATAGGCAACTTGGGTAACAACCAAATTCACTATAGAACCTAACTAACTAACAACCCATTTATTCGTACTCAACAAATTTCCACCTTTATCACCAATCATATTTAAATTTCGAACTTCATCTATTAAGCATTCTATTACTAATTATTAAATTGGAATTTAAGGGGAAGAAGGAATACTAGGCATAATAGTTCTCTTTTTCTTTCCACTTGAATTTATTTTGATTACAACTATACAACGTTAGTTTGTAGTTAAGGGGAATGAATCTTTATTTGTATACAATTAGTCTCCTTACCTAGAAATCTTCTTGCAATTCCCAAATCGTTTAATACCAATAATGTTTAAATTATGAAATTTATATATACTAAGCGTAAGCTCGAGACATAATGGATGAAACTTTTATCTTATAAAAAGATCAATGATTAAGTATTCCTAACTACACATGCGCCTATACAAGATCCAACCCAAATCAATAATTAACCGACTACACAAGCAATTCTTATAACCTAGAATTATACACTCCGAACAAAGAAGTAATGGTACTATCTTAAATATAGATATTGAATTTTTCTTTCCTTTCTTAACTACTCAACAATACTTGAACTTTTATTCCAAAAAGTAGATATCTTCAATTTATCATTAACATTAAGTAACTATCCTCCATATAGAGTCCTAGTTATCATTTATTTATTAATAATATTTGAATTTCCCCTTCATATTTATTTAGTTCATTGGAAAGGAGGTGAAGCTATTTCTTTTGAAAGAACCTTCTTGAATCTACTTTTTCATTTGTGTTACAATAAAATTGTGTCATTCGTTTAGTCTATTTTATCTCAAGACCTAAAATATAATACTACAAATATTTGAGGAGTAAAACAAATTGCTTATTTGATTCAAATTTTATTAAACCCAAACTACAATTGTTTAAATTATATTCCCTTAAAAATACTAATTCAAGGAACTTTTAAACCATTATTTAAATTACTAAATAAAAACTTATTCTTTAACATATGACTACTCACTTCCAACCACTTGTTTTCCAAATACAAGCTTTCATGTGAGATTACATTTTAATGGAATAATCACTATCCAATTTATTTGTAGGTTCATTCTCAAGGAAAAAATTCATGCTATCTCTGAAATAATTCATGTTTCCAATGTAGTATTTGTTAGCGTTATCATGCATTAGCTAATAATTAATTAATCTTTAATTGATTATTAGTCTAGTTTATTCTCATGCACTTCAACTAAACTTAGGAGTTCTTTATGCTTTTATTAGTTGAGCTAATATTAGATCATTATGTCTCATCTCATGTGATGTTGACACTTGTCATGATCTAATCCATTTCTCATTTATAGTTTTTCTCTTATAAGGACTCAACCCTCATTGTAATTAACTTGAGCCTTCATATCTTTTTGAGAGTTTCATTCTTTTGTATCCTTTTCTTGTTGAGGAATAGAACATATATTGTTTGCAGATCTCTTGTGTGCAAGGTATTTTTGTTTGTTGTTTGATCCCGTGGGTCATGGTTACATGCTTGTTTCATAATTCTAACATGGTATCAGAGTGTGGATTCAACGAACTCCTTCTTGATTTATTAGGTTTTTTCTTCAATGAAGGTTACAAACACAAATCTAGATTCTCTTTTGCTTTCTTACAAATTTTGGAGGTGTTATTTTTAGGCACATTTTGGCATAAAAAGGACATCATCATTGGATTTAGAGTTGTCGAGAAAGACAAAATTATCTTTTGTTTCATCAACTCCTAAGGCTAGATCTATGAGGGTTTCAAATGGTTGTTTTTTTTTTGATCTAAAGGGTAGTTGCATGTTTTAAGATTTTTGGTGTAAAACAGACCTTGCTATTTGATTTTGGAGGCCAATTCTACAAATTTTGATATATAATTTTATCTATTTAAATTTTGGGAGATTTTGAGTATTTTTTTTCGTATAGGGGACCATATGACTCTTGTATGGAAAAACGTTCATGGATTTCCAAATAAAAAATCAATTTTTTTTTTTATCATTAGCTTTTTTCTTTTCTTAAATTTCTTTTAGAAATTAAAAAAAAAACAAAAAGAAGTGTATGAAAAAAATCTATAGGCATTTAAATCAATGAGATGTGAATTTAATTGTTTCTAGGCAACATTAATTGTTGGTACCCACAAGCTACCTACATTGTGTAGGCCTTATAGGCCCACTTGGAGGTCCGCAGTAGGTTGGAACCCTACCTAGTAGCCCCTTACAATTTTTGGCCACTCAAATAAAAAAACTATTGGGAGTGGATTTTCCTAACCCTTGTGTTTTCTTCCTAGTGATGCACATTTTTTTGGGTCAGTTTCTATTTACCAATACTGTAGAGGTTTTCCAACGGATTGTAATTTTTTTGACTATTCAGAGAATATTCTAGCATACCAGAGAATATTCCAGGGGGAGCGATTTTTTCCCAGGCATAGGAAATATTCCTTCGAATATTACACTAACATCGACATCAATAATAAGACCAAGTGCTTAGCACCGTTTGACCCCCTTTGTGCCCTAAAGGGGGTTTTTTTTTCTTTTCACCATAACTTGGGTATACAATATTGTTTTTCAACAAATGAGAAATTGCCAGAGAGCCGATTCCATCAACTTTCTAGTGGTGTTGTTCTCATCACCTAATTTTGTTGCTACTGCATTCTACAACCTATTGAAGTTAGAGGTGTTGTTTTCAGCCCCAAGGTTGTAAATTTTGACTATTTTATCCCTTTTCATGATTCCAATGGCATTGGAACTATCTTTCAGATCTCTTTGGTTCCATCTATGAAATTTTTCTAGATTGTTCTCCAAGTACATTTTATTTAGTTTTTTGTGTTTTCACACTTTGGTGAATTACTTGGATTTCTTAGCTCCCAGAAACTTTTTTTTTCTATGGGATGACTCGTTATTGCCTGTTCTATATGTATTTCAAATATTATTTGCTTTTGGGAATTTTAAACATATTTTTCATGCGCATTCTCTTTTGTAGATGCACTGAGATAAAGTACCATTCTGGTATACACTTTTTGGGGATCTTGCACATCTTATTGTTCTTTTTGTATTTGCACTATGATATAAAGTGCCATGGGGGGTTTATGTTTTCCTAAATTTTTTTCATCACACCTTTGTCGAGTGAGTGTCCCTTCCATGACATCAATGAATCCCAGTGATTCTTGCCTCATGCAAGTGTGCCCTAGTTTGCACACCCTTTTATTTGCAAGTTGTTTCTCCTACATGTACTTATTGGTTTCACATAGTTTTAGTGTTCATATCATGGCTATCCCTTTTTAAGTATTATGGGGGGGTTTCTACTATTGGTGCTAATGCTTCTTTGGTTTTTCTTTGGAGTGATCTATGTATCTAATTCTTGTTCCTATGTACTAGTCAGATGTAGTGTGTACAGTCCATGCATTTCTATGAGATGGATCATTTACCATATGGACACTCTTGCATTCCTATTTCTGGAAGTTCTTCATTTCAACACTCTATATGCCATCATTCAATAGTAGTCTACAACTTTGTGCTTTTGGATGTTCTACATGTTCCTATTTTTCAAGACATTGTCTTGTTTATAGGCTTCTTCAATACTTCACTTGGATTTCATCTCTTTTTGGAGTGGATTTTTTCCCATGAGGTTTTCTTTGTTTCAATGCATTATAGAGATCTATTTGTTTGTACATGGGTAACTTTCTAGGCCTTGTTTTTCGGGACCCATCATGCATTCTTTTAAGGGTTTTTAGCTACTCCCTAAGTTCATATTAAGGGGGGATGTTAGAGTTATCATGCATTATCTAATAACTAATTAATCATTAATTGATTATTATTCTAGTTTATTCTCATTCACTTAAGCTAAACTTAGGATTTATTTATGCTTTTATTAGTTAAGCTAATATTAGATCATTATGTCTCATCTCATGTGATGTTGACACTTGTCATGATCCGATCCCTTTCTAATTTAGGGTTTTTCTCTTATAAACACTCAACCCAGCTCATTGTAATTATCTCGAGCTTTCATATCTTTTTGAGAGTCTCATGCTTGTGTAGCTTTTTCTTGTTGAGGAATATAACATATATTATTTGAAAATCTCTTGTGTGGAAGGTGTCTTTGTTTTTTGTTTGATCCTATGGCTCATGGTTTTATGCTTGCTTCAAAATTCTAATAGTGTTGATAGGTAACAAACACACATGCATAAACCAATGCAAATTATAGTGCTTTGAGTCTATTGAAGATGCGTTGATTGTTTTACGACTTGACACTTTTAGGGGCATCTATTATTTTCTAGTATCATATATCAAGGATCAACTTATTTATTAGCATATACAAAAAATATTTAGATCAAAGGCTTGATATTGATGAAGGTCACCAATAGATTTTCTATTCACCAACCAAGACCATGATAGGTATCGACTTATCATTCCCTATATGCCTATGAAGTTGGTTGAGGGCTTATAAGCAGAGTCTATGGGGTGATAGGGGATGGCCAACACCACCCATTGGGGTGGTGAACCTTAGTTTCACCCCTTCCCATTTATAGGTCATTTTCTCAGATAGGTATAATGCAAAATGTGTGCATTTGCTACAAAAAACTATATGTTGAAATAACACAAGCCAACTAAGGGGAGGGGCTGAATCGGTTTTCACCAATCACATTCACTAATATCAAACAATTATTAACTCCACATCCACTTTAATCTATTATTAAGTATGAGCATGAGGTGAAAATAATAGAAAGCAATATCAACACAAGTAACACCAAATTTACATGTGTAAAACATAATAAGGGAAAAACCACAATGGGGATGAACTCACAATATAAGAGTAATTGCAAATTTTTTTACAAAAAGGTTCACTACCAAAGGGCTCATTACCCAAGATAGGACTCACTATCAAGAAAGGAGGCTCACTATCTATAGATAAGATTCACTGTCTAAAAGGGAGGCTCACTACCTATAGATAAAGAAAGATAATAGAAAATCCACCACATCAACTTTCAAACATCCACAACCTTGATCAGAGAATTACAAAAACCGTCAACTCATTACTTTTAGGAGTCTAACACATTAAAGTTCTCACTGCCTCAACCTACTTTCACATAGTTTCTCACATCTATCTTGCTTCTCAAACTTGTGGCATATAATATTTAACACCTTTTCTTGTATTTATACCATCTTCAACCTTAGAAACTTTCTCCAAAGTCAGAGCTCTACATAATCTTCCTTTTACAAATTCAAATTAGGTCAGGAACTCAACACTCCTACATTGGAAGAGAATGAGCACAGACCAAACCAACACTTAACCAAGACCTAAAACAACATCTTGGATCAATTATGCACTTCCTTAATTGATACTTATCCTTCATATGGTGTGTAAATACCAGGTCAGCCAAACCTAATGATAACACCAATAAAATTTGAAGTGTATGCTTCCGCAAGAAGAAGATAACATGCTTCACCATACATTGGAAAACATCTCAAATGCATTCAGATTCATTCACAGCTAATGCAACAACCTCCATACATAGAACACTTTGCATCAGTCCATCTAGACTTTACAAACACACATCTAGTAACTCTAAAACAAATCTTCTGGAGTACCAAACCATGAATAACTTTGATAGAACAGAGATAACATCATTACAAGTCTTCTTCCATATTTGTAAGACCATAAAGAAACCAATGGAGGGCTGCAGAGCAGATGCATTTCTCCCAGTCCACAAACAAACAACTCTGGTAGGCTAGTTCACAAGTGATGAACTCAACTTTCACTCTTCATTAGCCCATAAGCTATAATCCAAGATATATCACCCAAATATTCCCTTAAAAAATACTCCAGATCCGCACAAGCATAGGATCAACATAGAAGAAATGTGGAGCACATATTAGAGTGCATTCTTAACACACACACAATTTTAT
>VDFB02163494.1:0-24037 GCA_007258455.2 Sequoia sempervirens
ACAAATATATGTGTGTGTGTGTATGTATGTATATGTATATATAAAAGCATTCATTAAATATGTTAGCATATATAAAAGCATATACATATACATATATATATGGTTTATTGGCATATATACATATATATGTATATGTATGTATATTGATATAAATATATATTTATATATAAATATAACTACTTAGAGGCCAAATATTACAACTGCTTTTGAGGTGGGTTTATATATATCAAACTCATAGACCGATATATATATGAGTTAGTCAAGCATTTAAAGGTCAATATAACCCATAGTGTTGATACTTTAAAAGATGCCATTGTCTTCATAAATATGTGATTTGCTTTATGTGTATATATGGGGGGAAAATTATAAATATAGTCACAGCCATATAGAGCTTGATTCACAAAGGGTAGCATGGGACACAACCTTTTAAGAGGCGGTATACATATATGATATATGTATATGTTGCATTTAATATAGTGTGGACTTGATAGGCAATTACATGGTACGTATGAGTGGAAGAAGACTCAAAATCATATCAATAAACATATGTGAATGATATTGGGAAGATTTATGCTGAGAATATGCTTTGACCCACATATCAAATCATAGTGCACTGTGAGATATCTTCTATCTGCGTGTAGAAGCCAATATATTAAAGGTCATTTTTAGGCATTAATGACCATGGCAATGAAGGTTGATAATAGTCATCAATTACTATAAAATTGGAAATTGATTTGGAAATGCTTACGGCTATGAAGTAAAGCTGAATTCTACTCACCATGTCAAGTATGTGAAAACATATGAATATGTTTTAACTGTTGGCTTAGACTTGGTTGACTCAATGATGAAAAGTAACACTGACTTTGTCCAATGTCCTTAAAAGATTAAATGGACTCATTCCTTGAATTCAATCAATGAGTGCTATGTGTTATAGATTCAATATTGATTGATTCTCTTCATAAGGAAACCACACCTATTAAGAAGGAAATGAAATGGGAATTGGCGCCACCTTTGTGTTTGATTTCCTGTAGATGTCTTTGCTAGAGTAGAATTTGAATTCTCCATCTGCAATTTGATTAAGTCTTTGAATTGTTGTCATTAAAACTAATTGATTTGTAGGAGGTTTTGTTGAGTTTCAGCTTAGTTGAATGCCACCTTATTGTTGAGTTGCTTTGCATGAAGCTTGTTGTCATTTACATGCCTAAACTATAGGCTTTGTGAATGCTTGGTTTCTCTATAAATAATTGAACCATTTCACTTGAGAGGGACACATTCTTTCCCAAGAGATATATGTCTTTTTCAGTTCATTACTTCTGAGTTATTACCAGCCATATTTCATTTGTTTTGTTTTGTGAGAAATAGAGTGATCTATTCTAAGTAAGAGGTATCATTATTGTTTGAGAGAAGTAAGCTATGATCAACAAGTAAGATAGAGTTGTTTGAGAGAAGCTGATAGTTGTTTGAGAAAATTTGATTGTTGTTGGAGAAGGTTGCATTGTTGCCATTAATTTGGATAAGCGATAACAGGCATGAGGATATCTTCTTCTTGATTATTTTACTTTTCAAAGATATGTTTTGTATGCATGGTTGAGAGGTATTTTCCAATATATGCCTTACAGAATTTAGATTGTTGTGGAAAGAAAGTTGAAGCCATGATGATGTTTTCTTAATGTGATTTTAAGTACTCCATGATAGGAGAGATTTTTTGACACGAATATTTAATTATACTAGATATGTCGAAGAAGATTGCTTGACATAGGTATTTAATTAAACTAGATATGTTTGAACATGGGTTGCAATGTGTTTGTATTTACTCCAAAGTAGGAGATGGGTGTTTATCAAAGTATTATAGACTAGGTATGATTGAGCATGAAAGACACATATGGTACATTTAGCTAAGTTATTGATTTAGCTAGGAAATCTTGTGTTTACTCCTAGGATAGATAATCTAGTATGGAAGGGGGTTTGTGTATTTACGTATAAATAGAGTTATTCCAAGTAAGTAGGTTATCTCTGGGATGATGGACTATCCATTGAAGGAAATACCTAGCTTGTGTACTTACTAGTTAAGAAGTTAATTCCAAGTAGATTAATATGGTTGTAGGTTATTTGGGATGATGGACTATCCATTGAAGGAAATACCTATGCGTAGTTTAAGATAGTCTTAAGTCAAATCATCCCTGAGTAGTGTATGTGATAGATGACTCTCAGTCGTTTACTAAATAAAACTCTTTGATCAAAGTAGTGTGAATGTCTGAGACTCCACTCTAGATTGTGTGACTCCACCCTAGGTTGTGACTACTGAGACTAACACTCTCAGTTCACCGTGATCTAGTGCTACATGCTAGTTTGGGATTGTGGGATTACAAAGTTCTATTTATGTAGGACACAACACTATGCTAAGTTGGTTGTCGTTATCGGTTACTCTACAAATCTCTCTATCGAAGGGAAGAGCCATCTATCGAATGATAGATGTGTGGGGGACCGCATTATGAGTATGTGGTTGGCGGAAAAGCGCTTGAGTGATGCTTCTCCTCCACAACAGGCAAGAGAAGAACCAAGATTTGAAAGAAAGGATCCTGGACTATCTTACAGCTATTTGTTCTCAAGCTCATTGGAGATTTGTATGTAAATGTATGTATTCTTGTTACTTGTACTTGTGAAGTTATTGTAATGAAGTGGAATCTTTATTGTATTATGATATGGCATCTTGATCGTATATTTTTAATAAAAAGAAGAAATTTATTGCAATGACTTGTTACTTAGTTTATTTACTCGTATGGTGTAAAATTAGAAATTTTTACTTTATCAAAGAGTTAGTACATTACAAATATCTTTTTTAATCCAATTTAAGGACCAATGTGAAATAGAAGAGTATTTTTCAAAACAAAATGGAAAGGATATAATACCCAAGATGGTGTAAATAAGCATGGCTGTTCTTTCACTCCATAGTTGGGTGACAGCAATGAGAATGATGATTTATCGATTACCAAACATCAATGCTAAAATAGTAAATATCCAGTCCATGGGATTGAGCTCAATTGGTTAGTTCATGGATCGTTAGAGACCTGGATTCAAATCAGTTAAGTAACATTGTAGCGCTGGAGTGCATGTTTAGAGGAATCCCCACGGTTAGAGTGATTCTCCCACAGATTGGAATTGTAAGGTGTTGCAGTGAACATGTTGTAACAGGGTGTGGTCCCTTAAACCAAACCTTCACTAAATCATTAAAAAAAACATGATAAATGTCTCAAAAATCATATGGCCTTATGTGTGCAGAATGAGTGCGTGATTGCAAATCATGTCCAAAAAATCACATGGCCTCATATGTGTGCAGACTGCAGAATGAGTGAGTGATTACAATTCGCAACAAATGAATAGAATTCAAATCACAAGACAAGGCTTCCAAAAGAAAATAAAAACAAACAAAAATGTCCCTGCTTTCCATAGGGCATCTAAACCAATTTATTTCAATTTAACATACTGTGGAAGAGGTTCAACAGCCTGTAAATTTTTAGGTCCTATGATTGCAAAACAAAATCCATCACATGAAAAGATGAAGAAAGCAGGAAAAAACAGATTAATTCTATGCAATAAAAGTGTCATGCTCAGGCCTATGGATACGCATACCTTTTTAAAATCTTCATGAGAAGAAAATGAACATGCCCAGGAAATGTGTATCAGAAAAAACAAGCGGAATATAACATACTAATCTTTCACTGATAAATGTTTATTAAATTGTCTGGACATTACAGACATAGGCATATATGACGCTTCTGAAAGAGAGTCAAAATCCTCTCCTAGTTTTCATCTTCTAACTGAAATGCATCAATGGGAAAGGATTTTCCAATTCCCAGGTTACTCTTAAAGTAAACTTTCTTACTAGAGGGATCATTGATAGCCATCTCAGTAATATGTATCCAAAACAAAAGTTCTTTACTCCTCACTCCAGTCATCTTTTTCATCGTTCGTTTACCAACATAACCAGTAAGTTCAGTACCATAAAGGACTGTCTTCCCAGTTTTCTTGTTGTAGTGTTCAAATGGCTGCTTCTGTTTAAGCCACACAAAACCAGTTTCCTTTACATACCCAGATTCCTCAAGATTCTTCAGAGGAAGAAGTCCCTTGGGGAGGTCCATTGCTTCCAAGAGCTCCAAAGATTTCTTATAACACATTTCTGCGCCATAGTAAACCTCAGCACCGCTTCTTTCATTTTTCAAGTCTTGTGTGGCCATGATTCGGTTCTTGAAATTTCTTCGAACAGGGTCCTTCAACAAAGTTTTCCAAAGAAATCAGCCTAAAGAGAAGAAAAATGTTTTTTCTAACAAAAAAGTACTCAGATTCTATTGACAAATTTTGAAAATTGAAATTACCCTCAATATATACGATCTTCAATTTCCAAGATTCCCTCTTAGAGCAATTCTAATGTAAAGCAGAAGACAGGTTTAAATTGAATTCAAGAATTAGGATATATTCTAGAAAACACCCACGACCCAATTTATAAAACATTAAATACATTATGCACCACTTAATCTGCAATTCACACAATCCAAGTGGAAAAGAAAGTATAACATATCCACAAGTAATTCAGAAGCATTTACAAATTCTGTAAAACCAATTTCTTTTTCCGCATAAATTGAACCCAAAATCAGTCCATCAAAATGCTAATTAAAATTTTGAGAGCCCTAAAATTCCTTTTTTCCTTAAAACAGAGTAACACTTTTACTTAAAAGTTCTATTGAAAACAATCAGAAATAGTCTACACGCGGCTAACTTACAGAGAAACACAGCCAGCAGCCCAATTCACAAATATTTTCAGGTCAACAACCCAAATTCACAAATATTGGCAGATCAACAACCCAACTGGCAAAAATTGATACGCCATTCATAACAATTGACAATCCAACTACCAAATTGATACCTATGCATTTATCAATACACACCCAAAACACAATTGAAAAATTATCTTCAGTTAAAAACCCTCAATATCATCTGCATCCAATTTAGAAATTAAGTCCCTTTAGAGTATTATCTAACAGCCCAATGTGGCACTAATTGCAACTGTGGCCCAGGTTCGAGCCGCTTAAGTGGCAGAATGACAAGATAGCTGGCTTCCCAGCTTAAGAACTAATTTTTCACAAATTAGCATCAAAAGCACAAAAAATTCAAAAAGACAAAAAGAAAATCCCTCCAAAAACCAGTTCAGGAGATTTTGAGGATACACATTATAATCAACCAACTTCTCAATTCACTCTCAAGAAAACTAATTCACTTCATAAAATAACACTCTGAAAAAACCAATTCATCACTATGATGGTAACTTACTCCAGAGAAAACATCCATAACTAAGGAATTGCCTACCTTAAGGACAAGGAATTCTGAATCCAAAGCTGTTGTTGAGTATCCAAATCCAATTATGCATGGGATGATTTGGCAGCTCGTACATTGTACTTATAGGGAATGGACAATCGACTTCGTTGGCACACGACACAATTCGGTTGAGTCCGCTCAACAACATCAAATCTACAAGCACCAAAGCTACCTCAATATGACGTTAAGTACAGGTTTTAGAAATTAATACAGTGGGTTTCGTAAGCCTTGAGCTAAGATTGCAAGAGTGCAGGAATTTTTTTGGTTTTTGTTTATAGAAATTTAAGGTAGTGTATAAAAAGTCGGATGAGTTGTAAGGCGTCGTAAAATCATTGGTCAATATTTGAATGAATCTTAAGTTGGATGAATTGTTATTTATTGATATTTATTAATTACGGTTTAGTTTATTGTTGAAGTTGTTTGGCTTATAAAATGTTTTAATAGGTTAAATCTTGTTAACAAGTGCTTAGTCAAAGAAGTCTAATTATTTTTAACGAATTGTCTAATTGAAAAGTTCACGAGAGGGAGGATAATGGACTTATCGTAAGGTTCAGGTAGAACAACAACCTCAATGTCATTCAACACAAATCCAACAGGTTTCTTGTGTAGGGAAGGATTTCAACCCTCTCGCTAAGGAGACAATAAATAACTTTCACTATGTAAATGGCTTCATTCCTTGAGAATCAGTGGCAACATTCTCTTGAAACGACCATTGAGATAAATTCTAGCAATTTTATAGGCACACTCCCCCAATGGTTGAGGAGATCCAAGACTTACTAGAAATCTAGCACCATCTACTCTGTATACACATAGATGTAAAAGAATGTAGAGGTAAGTACATTAATTTCTTAGTAAAAGAAAAAGAATAAGCAATGGCCTTAATAGTAAGAATATCATTATATCTAGATTTCCAAAGCTCAAATACAATAGCTCTAGAAATATTCCAAATATTAGCAATATAAGTTGGCTAAGAGGCATAATCCCCAAACAAAAGAGCTCTCCAAGAAAAGAACCTTGATAAAAAAAAAGGCAAGAAAAGGTTGTGTAGTTATTTCCAAGCATCCTAGGATTGAGGACAAGTTCAAAATAAATGCTTGAAGGTTTCAAGTCAATGATAGGAAAGACATCTTTGATGGGCTATTTCAATATGCAAAATTCTCTATCCTATAGGAAACACTTGGTACACTACACACAATAAAAATGAGTAATTCCAAGCTCCAATCTAGAGTATCAAACACATTTAAGCCAACAAAACCAAGTCTAGTGGAGGAATTTGAAAGGAAGCATAGGTGTGGAATATGCTTCCTACTCTAATCTATGAGAAGAGGTACGTGCAAATAAATTATTTTTTTGTAGTTACAATAAGAAAAACACAACAAAAATAATAACCACAACACAATGATTTACGTGGAAAAAATTTCAAGTGAAAATCCCACATTCCAAATCAAATCTTTATGTAGTGATCAAAGACTATAGTACACTTGTCAAGTCTAAGCCTTTACAAGAGGATCGCCAACAAGAAAATTAAGAGTAATTATGGTAGCTTAAAAGTACCTACAAAGCTCACTATCAAAACCTCCATCTCAACCACCCAATAAATAAGAGAATCAATATATGAAACCATCAAATGGAAATTTGGAAATCATTAGCTAAAACCACCCAAAATGTGGCATTCAAATCCCTAGTTAAAAATTCAATACCCAAATTCCAAGATGACTTCATAGGTTGAAAATAGCATATTCTTTCCACCTTGACATAAGTTTATCATAGTCCCCTCACCAATTTGGGCTCTCCAATTTGGCTCTATTATCTTCATTCAAATATGTCTTATGATGTGTCATAAAATGTGTTATAATTTGTTCAACAAGTGTAACTCCCTCTTACAACTCCTTTACATGTCAAATATTTTTATATTTTCAATGTGGAACGCCCAACTTCTAGAGGCCACAACTTTTGATTTGAGAGGTTGATTGGGCCCATTTTTTAATTATATAGCTCAAGAAGTTATACATCCAAGTAGTTCTCATCATAAAATCAATGCCAAACAACTTGGAATTATTTTTAGGGCCTAAAACAACCTCCATAACCCATAAATTGATTTTTTTTCTATTTTATAGCCGAAAATTGCATTTTTTTGCATCTTCCCTCTAAATGATTTGCATTTAATCATTTCTGCAATGGGCAGCACTTGTGACACGCAAAAACTCTATTTTTTAGATCCTTCTAACACTCTAGGTCTTTTCTCATAATTGTTAGTGAGTTTAAGTGGAAGCCTATTCAAATGCATGCAGTGAGTTTCAATTTGAATTATGTAGAGATTCCTCTATTAATTGTCTCCCTGACTGACGGAAAGGGCTTTGGTGAAGATTTTATTTTGCTTCATAGGGACTATTTGGCTAGTGAGGGTCTGATGGGGGGTCCCAGAAAATGAACGAAACCAGGGAACTGTGATTCACTAAAGCAAAATGAAGAGTTGTGAGGTCTCTTTGATAGGGCAGGAATCACTCCCTTCTTTCAATCCATGCAGGGATGCAATGATGCCCTTACCTACAAGTTTACTAATTTCTAGAGTAACAATGAGGTAAAATTTGGAGGTCTACACTTTACAGTCACAGCGAAGCTGATTGCTCAAGCTACGGGTCTCAATTATGAAGGAAAAAATATTTAAAAAATAATAATTGGGAACTACAAAGAGTTTGTTGGCAAGCTCTTTGAAGCCAAGGAGAAGGCTAAAAGATTCCAAAATGGGTATGCAAGGTTAAAACTTCCCCCTCCCTATCATAATGTTTGTCTCCATATTATGAGGTATTTCACACTAGAAGGGAGTTTTATGTATGTACATGGATATCATTTTCCTATTTTAAACCATGTTCGACATCATAAGAAGATAAATCTTCCCTTTTTCTTGTTTTCGTCTCTCTAGCAAAATATGGAGAATGGTGCAAACACTCCCTTACATTAGGGGCTTATTAGGGCTATTTATAATTTTTTCTTATCTACTACCCCCCAAAAGATTTTGATTGCCAATCTACTTGAGAATACCTCAACCCTAAGAGCCCTATGAGGATTGAGCTAAATGATAGTCAACCCCATTCTCCTGGTAGAACACCTAAGCTGATTAAGAATAAGAATTCCCCTCTTCCCAATGATAAAACTTCCCCTAAAGATCTCTTAAAAATCACCCCTAAAAAAAGGAAAACTCCCCCCCTTTTATCTAGTCAGGATAAACAAAGGAAGGTGGACCCTAAGGTTGTGAAACGGAAAAATCTTACCATCACTATCTTTGATGATAAGGATGCCAATCTGGATAGTGGTCCTACTCCTTTTGGTGGAAGATGGTAGGTAAGACCTACAAAATTTGCTTCCAAGATGAAGGATGAGGATAAAAAAGGAAAAAAGATGAGGTGGAGGACTTGGAAAATTCGGAGGAGTTTATCCTTGATAGTTTTGGGGAGACCAAGGGTTTGGAGGATAAGGATGTTTCAGATTATGAAGAGGAGGAGGAGTTTCATAAAAGGAAGAGGAGTACAATGACATGGAAGATGGTAATGAGGATATAGTGGAGAAAATTTTCCAAGAAGATGATGAGGCTGAGGCTATTAATGAGAGCCCTATAGCTAAGGGAGAGCAAGTCACCAATATTCAAAACTCTCAAATGTAGGAAAATAACAAGAATGGGGATTATAACAACCTAAACTCTAAAATTGAATTTTTAAATGCTTGGATGGTCCAAATTGAAAGCCAACTTAAAGAGGTTGCCCACTCTAAAAATTCCTAGGTTATGTCCAAGAGGCCATAAAAAACATATGTTGTGTGGTGGATGGTATCATGAAGAAAGCAATAATGGGAACTGTTTCTAGATAAGGGAAAACTTTGAAGTAGCATAAGAAAAAGGGTCGCAAGAATGATGCTGAAAAGTCTGAGAACACAAAGCTTAAGGAATGTTGGACGGATGTTGTGGAGGACCTCCCAGGGAATTGGAGTCTTATTAAAGACTCCTAATGTGTTTTTTTTTATGTTTGGGCTTTTTTCATATCTTTCAGGTCGTTGGGCATTTTTCTATATGGTCTATATTTTAGTTGTTTTAGACATGGATTGGTTTAGTATTATCATTTATTTTGGCTATAGTAAGACTCTGCTTAATTGTTGGTGGTTCTGGTTAGGTTTGTTGTGTTTGGTTTTTGATATGGATAAGTGTACTATGAATCTTGTTACAAATCTTATTACTAGTCTATAGTCCTTCACTAGGTTCTTGTTATTCTGATGTTGTTTTTGACTGGTTGTCATGTTTCTCCAAAAAAATTTGTTGGGCTATAGCCTTGTTGTAACTTTTTGTATTGGATCAAGTCCCTAACCTTTCTTATCTAATCAAAAACATTAAGAGTAAGGTTGGGAAACCTTTCATAACATTACCCCACTTTTTGCATAGCTTTCAAGAGAAAAAGGAGTACCAACATTTTGAACTAATTGCTAAGGGTTGAGGGATCCATAGAGTCATAGAACCACCTAATTTATTGTGTTCTACTTGGCTTTGTCAATGCATCTGCATCATTCTATGAAGTATCAACTTTTTCCAACATCAACCTCCCATTCTCCACCATGTCATAAAAAATGGTACTAGACATCAATGTGTTATTCCTTGTATGAAAGGGGTTATTTTTCAAACATATGGCACTTTGATTGTCAGATAAAACTATAATGGTTCTTTAGTTCAGCCTCGCATCTCAACATAATATCTTAATCCAAATAGCATATTTAAAATAATGAGTAGTCACCATTTACTCATATACTTTGATTCTATAGTGGAAAAATAAATCACAACCTATCACTTGATAATCTAATTGATAGCACCACAAAATAAAGTGAAAATATAACTACAAGTGTATCTCTTGATATTGATGTCACCTACCCAATCTAAATCCACAAAACCATGAAATTTTACTCATCAATCCTACATATAGAAACGCCATAATAACATAAAGAGTAGCTAAAGGTATGTCACAAATATCTAAAGACCCTCCTAACTACATCCCAATGAACTCATCTATGATTAACCATGAAATGACTAAGGACTCTCACTGTTTGGGCAATATCTAGTCTATTATAGAACATAATATACATCAAGCTCCCAATAGCACTAGTATAAGGTGATTGATTCGTGTCCTCCATGTCACTTGGTGAACTTAGAAACTACTTTATAAATAATTTGGTTTCTACTAAGATAGGAACACATAATAGTCTACAAGTTGTCATATTGAATCTCTCCAACATTAGATTCACATAATTTCTCTAACCTAACCAAAGATTCTTATTCACTTTATATCTTCTAACCTCCATACGTAAAATGTATCTAGTAGCCCATAAGTCCATCTTAAATTGTGCAAGTTGATACTTTAAGTCACAAATCAATGTATAGTACAATAACAAGCAATTTATCACTACCAATCTTATAATAGATGCAATGATCTAATTTAGATCTTAAAAATATCAAATGCAACACAAAGGAATTATACTTCTAGTACCACATCCTAGGAAATTGTTTGAGACCATACATATAAATTAACTTACAAACCAAATATCATTTGTCTTTTTCCATGTAGTGCTCTAGTTGTGTCATGTATATCTCTTCCTCTAAATCACCATGATAGACATTTGTATTCAAATTGATTTTCTTAATCACAAGATCAAAGATCATTTCAATAAATAATAAGAACTAAATGGATGTCATATTAACAACTGGATATTTAAAATCTCACCATAATCAATTCCCTCAATATAAGAATATCCCTTTGCAACCAATCTAGCTTTTTACTTCTCAATATTACCATTAAAATTAATATTCACTTTGAACATCCATTTACAACCAATGTTTTTTTCACTATCAATTAAAGGTACTACTTGTTTGATGTGATATTTTTTCCAATGTAATTTCTTCATCTATATCCACTCTCTAGGACTCAAATTCATCCATACCCAATGCCTTCTTCATAGTTCTCGGCTCATATATGGTCAAATTAAAAATACATCTCCAATCAAGAGTACGCATATTTTGGTTGTTGTCTCTCTATTGAGTGGACCTCCTCAAGAATTGAGGTGGAGGTTCCACCTCCTCTTTAAAACTATATAAATTATATGATTTCTTCTCCTTTATAGGTCCTTCATGAGATTTTGATTGAATATTTTCTATCTTTGGGATTAGTGGAACTAGATCTTTTTATTATCCTCTTCTAGTTATAAAGCTATAGGAGAAAGATTAATCTCTCTTAAAATAACACTTATGTTGTACATGTTTCTCTCATTATAAGATCCCAAATCTTGAATTCTTTCACACCATAGACAATGAAGATACACTTACAATCATGTTCTTTAATTTTTACAACCTCTCCATAGGTACATGGGCATATAATTCATAACCAAAAACATGAATGTACTATAATGAGAGTGTAGAAGGGAAATCTAAACTAACAATGCATTTCAAATCTAATGGTCTAATTCTACCTTGGATTGGAGCATAAATGAAAGCTAAATAGAACAATGAAAACTTGAGGAAAGGCAATACCTTCCATGACCTCTTCTAGTGCTCCAAATTAGTGTGTTAATGTTGAGTTGTTCTTGAGATCTTCAATGTGATAGCATATGCCTACAAAAAAATTCCCTCGAAAATGCTTCCAAAGAGATTGATTTATAGATTTGATGAGGGGAAATGGTTGGTTAGATTGGTTTGAGATGGAGGGCTAAGATTTTGTAATAAAAAATATTAATTTGAAAATGAGAGGGGAGAAATATTTAAATGAAAATTGTTGGTGGATAGAGGGTTAGGATTGACTTGATTAGATGTCTGGTCAGGATTGAAATTTAGTTTAGATTTGGATTGAAGGTAGTTGAGAATTAAATATAGCTAGGATTTGATTAATTGATTTAATGGCAAGGATTAATATGTTAATTTGAATTTTAACCAATGATTTCGATTTTAAGAAAATATTAAATTGTGAATTTTGGGGATGATAGTGAACCCCACAACTCCCAATGAATCACCTGCAACAAAAACGCCTATCACAAATGAGAGATCAAAGCAACTGCTTTGCTATGCAACCAAGAGAGAAATAATTGATCTACACAAGCATCTGATATGCTTTATGTATTGAATAATGAATGTAAATTGTTATTACAATGAAAGATAATCCTTATAAAAGGAAAAAGAAAACCCTAGATGAGGATTTGACTAGATTGTGATAAGTGTTTTAATCTCATGCAATGAGACAAATTGACCTATATTTAGCCCAATCTATTTATAAAAAGGTGCTCCTATGTTTAGCTTAAGTGAATAAAGTAATAAGGGACTTAATAATTAACTAATTATCAAGTGATGTCCTCATTACTCCAACACCCCCCTTAAGATCAACTTAGGGAGAAACTAAAATACCTTGATGAAGAATGCAATCATGGATGCATTGATGGGTCCCATATACAAGTCCTGATGAAGTACCCATGTACAAAAAAATGAAATCTCTCATAACCAGAGAAAAAAAGAAAACCACATGGGAAAAAATCCTCTCCAAAAGAGAAAAATGAAATAACTACACTAGTAAAAGAATGATAGAAGGACCTGACTTAATGTGACCCTCGAGGGTTGCTTTTGTCACACAAGTACAATAGATTTCCCCCTAGTAGAAGAGATAAAATGAGGATATGAATCCCCCCACAAAGAAAGAGCTCATGTTCCAATGATGAACGCCTGAAGATAAAACATGATCCACTACTTGCAAACAAAATTTCTCCCCTTAGGAAGAAATAGATTCATTGATGATTAAAGAAGCCAATCAAAAAATATGGGTGAATCAAAAAACTAAATCCATATGATGTGTGCCTTTGAAAAGTGCTCAAGTTTCCATATGTCAAAAAGAGATGATGTCAATCCAAAAATCGGTGGGGACTAACGTAGAACAAGTTGCAAAGGTGATGGAGATGTTGGGCCAACAACAATGATGTGGTTGTCAACAAAGAGGAGATGAATTTCCTCAAAGTAATCTTCAAAATTTGTAATATGAGACTCTACAAACAAGGATAATATTTTTGCAAGATACAAATCCCAAGAAGCTATGCCTACAAGAAGATGATTTTGTTGTTGCACTAAACCAATAGGGGCCAAGGATGTGGCAATGACAAGTTGATCAATAATAATATAATATAGTGATGTAATCTCAATCTAAAGAGTGGGAACATGAAGAAAAGTCTTTGAACTATTAGAACATGCAAGACCTGTGATATACTCAAGTTCCTCTAAAGTATCATCATCAAAGGGTATGGAATCTACATCTACAATAGGAATGAGACAATCTGCAGCAGGATTGTCTAGGTATGGAGAGATATGAGGGTCTCCATGGATTTCCAAGATTCCCTCTTAGAGCAATTCTAGTGTAAAGCAGAAGACAGGTTTAAATTGAATTGAAGAATTAAGATAGATTGTAGAAAACACCCACGACCCAGTTTATAAAACATTAAATAAATTATGCACAGCTTAATCTGCAAGTCCACACAATCCAAGTAGAAAAGAATAGTGTAAAATATACACAAGTAATTAGGAAGCATTTACAAGTGCGTAAAACCAATTTCTTTTCATAGAATTGAACCCAAAACCGGTCCATCCAAATGCCCGATTAAAATTTGAGAGTCCTAAAATTTCTTTTTCCTTAAAGCGAGGAGTAACACTTTTACTTAAAGTTTTATAGAAACCAATTAGAAATAGTCTAAGCTTCGACTTACTTCGAGAAACATAGCCGGCCCAATTCACAAAATATTTTTCGGTTCAACAACAGCTGGCAAATATTGTCATACTTCATAACAATTGGCGGGTCCAAGCTGCCAAATTCTAACTAGTGAAACGAGGTCCAACTATCCAATACACTTAAGGCCATAGATGCCCTGACCGTTTATCAATACACACCGAAACGCAATTCAAAACCATCTTGGAGTTAAAACCCTCAACATCATACGCATCCAATTTAGAACTTAAAGTGGCACTAATTGCAACTATGGCCAGTTCAAGCGCTTATGTGGCGGAGAATAATGAAGATAGCTAATATTCCGGCTTGAGAACTTTTATTTTTCACAAATTAGCATCAAAGCACAAAAATTCAAAGACAAGAAAATCCCTCCACAAACTAGCTTCAGTGATATTGAGGATACAAATTATAATCAACCAACTTCTCAATTCACTCTCAAGAAAAATAATTCACTTCATAAAAAACACTCTGAAAAAACCAATACATCACTATGATGATAACTTACTCCAGAGAAAACATCCATAACTAAGGAATTGCCTACCTTGAGGAAAAAGGAATTCTGAATCCAAAGCTGTTGGTGAGTATCCAAATTCAGTTATACATGGGATGATTTGGCAGCTCGTACATTGTACTTATAAGGAATGGATTTTGTTGGCAAATGGCATAATTCGGTTGAGTTCAAACCTGACAATGGGGGTGAGTTCTGCTCTTCAGATTTTGACACGTTTTGTGTAGACAATGGCATTCAAAGAATCAAAGTGGTAGTACCATTCACACCTTAGGAGAGTGGTGCAGCCGAGAGCCTGAATCGAACTATTTTAGAGAGAGCTCAATGCATGCTCTCAAATGTTGGTTTAGGAAAATATTTTTGGGTAGAAGCATGTAACACTACAGTTTATTTGATCAATTGAGCTCCCTCATCTCAATTGGACTTTGATATTCCAAAGGAGAGGTGGACTAGCAAAAGGATTTCATACAATCATTTGCGTGTCTTTGGTTGTGAATCATTTGTACCTATTCTAAAGGAGCAGAGGACGAAGTTAGATTTCAAATCTAAGAGATGCATTTTTCTCAGTTATAGTGAGGATCAGTTTGGTTTTAGGTTGTGGGATCCGATTGCAAAGAAAATTGTTCATAGTCGAGACGGTGTCTTCAACAAAAAAGTCTTCCCAAGTTTGCAAAAGCAAAACTTCTCTCCAAAATAATGTATTGATGTTGATTTGTTTCATAATGGCACTCCAAGGAAAACCTTTGTTTCTTTTTCCCAACCACTCATTATTTCTACCCTACCTCCTCCTGTCAATACACCTTTGAGTGTTCATTCGCAGCCTTCCTCAAATGTTACTACGCCTCCTATAGTGACCTCATTGCCTCTATTTACTACAGAGATGCCCACCATTATACTTGTGTGTTTCCTTCTACCAGTCAAATGCAGCCTATACAAGGCAGTACACAACCTTTAATTTCACAGCCCGATTTTGGTTTGTTGCCTCCCAATCTATTGGTGTAGCCTTCCCAAATGCCAACACCGCCTTCCATCATTAATACGATGCCCTTGCAAATTGAGACACAACCTCCTAACATTTGTGTGCAATCAGCACATGAATCAACACAGCCCTCTAACATTGATTCGTTGCCTTTTCAAGTCAACCAACAACCTTTTCAAAATGATGCACCTCCTCCAATGGTTTATGTGAAGCCTCATTCTAGTCATTTGCAACTATTTGATAGTAATTTTCAGCCTCCTCAAGTGCATACGCGGCCTCAACAGGGAGTTGGTGTTTTTCCTGAACAGAGCAGTGTGCAGGGGAGTTTAGAAAAATAGGGTATTGGAGGTAATTTACAGTCTGATATAATAAATGAAAACCAATAGGGTAATTTACAGTCTGAAATGGGTCCCCAACTCAAGTGATCTACCCAAAAGAGAAAGCCACCAACAGAATATGCTGATTATGAGTTATTGTTATTTGATGATTATGAATTATTGCTTTGTGATGCAGCAGAGCCTACAACTTTTAAACAAGCTTGCAAAGATGCAAATTCAGTGAAATGGATGGAGGCAATGAATGAAGAAATGGAGTCTTTGTGTGCAAATGAGACATGGGATTTGGTTCCTCTTCCGCCAAATCGAAAGTCGTTGAAAAACAAATGGGTTTACTGTTTGAAAGAGGAAGATGGAGGACGTCAAAGATACAGGGCCAGATTAGTGGTGAAAGGTTAAATTGCTTAGCAAAAAGGTATTGATTTTAATAAAAAAAATCACCAGTTGTAAAAATGCAAACCATTCGTGTTGTTTTAGGCATCGTAGCTATTTGGGATCTCGAGCTTGAGCAACTCAATGTCAAAATAGTTTTTCTTCATGGGGATATTGATGGGGAATTATACATGGAGCAGCCTAAAGGCTTTGTTCAACAAGGACAAGAACATTTGTGTCGCAGGTTGAAACAGAGTTTGTACAAGCTCAAGCAAGCTTCGAGATAGTGGTACTTGAAATTTGATAGCTTCATGACTCAACAATAGTTTGTTCGTTGTGAATCAAATCCGAGTGTTTACTACAAGAGGCTTCCTACTAGTGAGTTTGTTATTCTTTTACTCTATGTTGATGATATGTTGGTTGTTGGCACTAGTATAAGGATTGTTAGTGAGTTGAAGCAACATTTAGCTCTTCATTTTTCCATGAAAGATTTAGGGGCAGAGAAGAAGATTCTTGGCATGAATATAATTAGGGATAGAAATAAAAGAGAACTCAAATTGTCTCAAAAGAAATACATTTATAAGGTTTTGGACAAGTTTAATATGTCAAATGCCAAGCCTATCAACACACCCTTGGCTAATCACTTCCATCTATAATCAGCCATGTGTTCGAAAAATCCAGAGGAGCAAGAATCCATGAAAACATTCCATATTCTTTTGCAGTTGGGAGCCTCATGTACGCTATGCTTTGTACTAGACCAGATATTACTCATGCAGTGGGAGTTGTGAGTAGATTTATGGGTAATCCGGGTAAGAAACATTGGCATGTCATTTAGTGGATTTTTCGATATTTGAAGGGTACCTCGAATTATGTTTTATGTTTTGGTACAAAGGATACTCAGTTGTGTGGATTTGTAGATTCAGACATGGATGGAGACTTGGATAAACTAAGATCTACTACAGGTTATGTGTTTACTTTTGTCGGGGCAGCGATTAGTTGGGTTTCACGGTTGCAATAGGTGGTTGCACTTTCATCTACAGAGGTTGAATACATTGCTCTCACTTAAGGAGAAAAGGAGCTCATATGGTTGCAGCGGTTGTTGGGCGAATTATGGTGTAAGCAATCATTTTTTACTTTGTTTTGTGATAGCAATAGTGCTATTCACTTGGCCAAGAATTCTGCCTTTCATAGTTGGACAAAGCATATAAAGCTACTTTATCATTTTATTTGGCATGCTCTTAATGAAGGTAAGCTGCAAGTTCGGAAATTTGACACGAAACTGAACCTAGAGGATGCATTGACGAACATTATTCCACGGGAGAAGTTTGAGTTTAGTAGAGCTTTTCTCAGTATTGTTCCACTGTGACCATCAACTAGTTGTAGGGGATTTCTCTGAGCACATTTCTTTTGGTACGACTTGTCTTCAAGTGGGAGATTGTTGGACGTGTGAAGCCAAGTCAGCTTGGTAACGGCTAGAGTTGGGTTATTTCATGTAACGCTTCATGCTTTATTATTGCTGCCTATATTTGGTAGGCTTTATGTAACTATCGACTCTTCCACGGTGCATGCCATTCGTATGGCATCTTCTTTATGAGAAGTGTTAAAATGAAGTTTGAATATATGAGTATGTACGATGTAATACTGGCTAGAAGTGTACTGTATAAAAACCAGTGATTAATAAAAGGAGAATCCCCTGCTGTTAAGAGTGGACGTAGCCCATCTTGGGTGAACCACTATAATTTCTTGTGTCTGTGTTCCTTTATCTTAATCTTTGTTTTATATTTCTGCAATTTCTTCTTTCGTTTCTGCTCTTTTAAATTCAACATCTTGATCATATATTCTCAATAAAAGAAAGAAAAATTTTATTGCAATGACTTGTTACTTAGTTTATTTACTCGTATGATGTAAAATTAGAAATTTTTACTTTATCAAAGGATTAGTACGTTACAAATATCTTTATTCATCCAATTTAAGAACCGATGTGAAGTAGAAAAGTATTTTTCAAAACAAAATGGAAGAGATAATACCCAAGGTGGTGTAAATAAGCATGGCTGTTCTTTCACTCCATAGTTGGGTGACAGCGATCAGAGTGATGATTTATCTATTACCAAACATCAAGGCTAAAATAGTAAATATCCAGTCCATGGGATTGAGCTCAATTGGTTAGTTCATGGATCGTTAGAGACCTGGATTCAAATCAGTTAAGTAACATTGTAGCGCTGGATTCAAAGGGAGGAGATGAAGGTAGGAAGTTAGGTTTGGTCGATGGAGGTCCCAATAGTTAATCCAATAAAGAGGTCTATAGTTAGAAATGATGACTAAGAAGATGCCCCTTTAGCAAGTGAATCACCCTTATTTATGGTATTTTAAACCATGAAGCCTTTCCCAATCAAATACATTCTTAGAACATTATTAACATTGACACCAACCAAGATGGAGGTGTTGCAGTGAACATGTTGTAACAGGGTGTGGTCCCTTAAATCAAACCTTCACTAAATCATTAAAAAAAGCATGATAAATGTCTCAAAAATCATATGGCCTTGTGTGTGCAGAATGAGTGCGTGATTGCAAATCATGTCCAAAAAATCACATGGCCTCATATGTGTTCAGACTGTAGAATGAGTGAGTGATTACAATTCGCAACAAATAAATAAAATTCAAATCACAAGACAAGGCTTCCAAAAGAAAATAAAAACAACAAAAGTGTCCCTGCTTCCCATAGGGCATCTAAAACAATTTATTTCAATTTAACATACTGTGGAAGAGGTTCAACAGCCTGTAAATATTTAGGTCCTATGATTGCAAAACAAAATCCATCACATGAAAAGATGAAGAAAGCAGGAAAAAACAGACTAATTCTATGCAATATAAGTGTCGTGCTCAGGCCTATGGATACGCATATCTTTTTGTAATCTTCATGAGAAGAAAATGAACATGCCCAGGAAATGTGTATCAGAAAAAACAAGCGGAATATAACATACTAATCTTTCACTGATAAATGTTTATTAAATTGTCTGGACACTACAGACATAAGCATATATGAAGCTTCTAAAAGAGAGTCAAAATCCTCTCCTAGTTTTCATCTTCTAACTGAAATGCATCAATAGGAAAGGATTTTCCAATTCCCAGGTTACTCTTAAAGTAAACTTTCTTACTAGAGGGATCATTGATAGCCATCTCAGTAATAGGTATCCACAACAAAAGTTCTTTACTCTTCACTCCAGTCATCTTTTTCATCGTTCGTTTACCAACATAACCAGTAAGTTCCGTACCATAAAGGACTGTCTTCCCAGTTTTCTTGTTGTAGTGTTCAAATGGCTGCTTCTGTTTAAGCCACACAAAACCAGTTTCCTTTACATACCCAGATTCCTCGAGATTCTTCAGAGGAAGAAGTCCCTTGGGGAGGTCCATTGCTTCCAAGAGCTCCAAAGATTTCTTATAACACATTTCTGCGCCATAGTAAACCTCAGCACCGCTTCTTTCATTTTTCAAGTCTTGGGTGGCCATGATTCGGTTCTTGAAATTTCTTCGAACAGGGTCCTTCAACAAAATTTTCCAAACACATCAGGCTAAACAGCAGAAAAATGTTTTTTCTAACAAAAAAGTACTAAGATTCTATTCACAAAATTTGAAAATTGAAATTACCCTCAAAACATACGAACTTAGATTTCCAAGATTCCCTCTTAGAGCAATTCTAATGTAAAGCAGAAGACAGGTTTAAATTGAATTCAAGAATTAAGATAGATTCTAGAAAACACCCACGACCCAGTTTATAAAACATTAAATAAATTATGCACAACTTAATCTGCAAGTCCACACAATCCAAGTAGAAAAGAATAGTGTAAAATATCCAAAAGTAATTCAGAAGCATTTACAAATTCTGTAAAACCAATTTCTTTTTCGGCATAAATTGAACCCAAAACCAGTCCATCAAATGCCAATTAAAATTTTGAGAGCCCTAAAATTCCTTTTTCCTTAAAACAGAGTAACACTTTTACTTAAAGTTTTATAGAAACCAATCAGAAATAGTCTAAACTCGACTTACTTCCAGAGAAACACAGCCAGCAGCCCAATTCACAAATATTTTCAGGTCAACAACCCAACTGGCAAATATTGATACGCCCTTCATAACAATTGGCAGTCCAACTGCCAAATTCACAACTAGTGACAGGTCCAACTATCCAATACACTTAAGGCCACAGATACTTATTCATTTATCAATACACACCCGAAACACAATTCAAAAACCATCTTCAGTTAAAAACCCTCAACATCATCCGCATACAATTTAGAACTTAAGCGGCACTAATTGCAACTATGGCCCAGGTTCAAGCCGCTTATGTGGCAGAATGACAAGATAGCTAGCTTCCCAGCTTGAGAACTTTATTTTTTCACAAATTAGCATCAAAAGCACAAAAAATTCAAAAAGATAAAAAGAAAATCCCTCCACAAACCAGCTCAGGCGATATTGAGGATACACATTATAATCAACCAACTTCTCAATTCACTCTCAAGAAAAATAATTCACTTCATAAAATAACACTCTGAAAAAACCAATACATCACTATGATGATAACTTACTCCAGAGAAAACATCCATAACTAAGGAATTGCCTACCTTGAGGAAAAAGGAATTCTGAATCCAAAGCTGTTGGTGAGTATCCAAATTCAGTTATGCATGGGATGATTTGGCAGCTCGTACATTGTACTTATAAGGAATGGATTTTGTTGGCAAATGGCATAATTCGGTTGAGTCCGCTCAACAACATCAAATCTACAAGCACCAAAGCTACCTCAATATGACGTTAAGCACAGGTTTTAGAAATTAATACAGTGTTCTTCGTAAGCCTTGAGCTAAGATTGCAAGAGTGCAGCAATTTTTTTTTGTTTTTTTTGTAGAAATTTAAGGTAGTGTATAAAAAGTCAGATGAGTTGTAAGGCGTCATAAAATCACTGGTCAATGTTTGAATGAATCTTAAAGTTGGATGAATTGCTATTTAATATTATTAATATTTATTAAATTAGTGTTTAGTTTATTGTTGAAGTTGTTTGGCTTATAAAATGTTTTAAAAGGTTAAATTTTGTTGATAATTGCTTAGTCAAAAGAAGTCCAATTATTTTTAAAGCACCATTTAATTGAAAAGTTCATGAGAGGGAGCATAATGGACTTATCATAAGGTTCAGGTAGAACAACCTCAATGTCATTCAACACAAATTCAACATGTTTCTTGTGTAGGGAAGGATTCCAACCCTCTCGCCAAGGAGACAAGAAATAACTTTCACTATGTAAATGGCTCTATTCCTTGAGAGTTGTTGGCAACATTCTCTTGAAAGGACCGCTAAGAGAAATTCTAGCAATTTTATATGCACACTCTCCCAATGGTTGAGGAGTTCCAAGACTTACTAGAAATCTAGCACCATCTACTTTGTATGCACATAGATGTGAAAGAATGTAGAGGTAAGTACATTAAATTCTTAGTAAGAGAAAAAGAATAAGCAATGACCTTAATAGTAAGAATATCATTATATCTAGATTTCCAAAGCTGATATACAATAGCTCTAAAAAAATTCCAAATATTAGCAATATAAGTTGGCTAAGAGGCATAATCCCCAAACAAAAGAGTTTTCCAAGAAAAGAACCTTTATAAAAAAAGGCAAGAAAAGGTTTCGTGGTAATTTCCAAGCATCCTAGGCTTGAGGACAAGTTCAAAATAAATGCTTGAAGGTTTCAAGTCAATGACAGGAAAGACATCTTTGATGGGCTATTTCAATATGTAAGGGATCACTTTTTTGGTAAACCAATTTTCACTCTTCAATTTGCTAATATATTTTGTTTATTATGAGTGTGCTTTCTAATGTCTTTATTTTTTGCATTTACACTCTCAACAATACATTGCACCATATTTTTTGAGAAGACTTAGTGTTGTTAAATACATGTCAATTGAGATAGTCATGAGAAAAATAAAAAATGCAACACAAGAATCTAATAAACATAGATATATACTACTTTGTTGATAGAATAATAAATATCTATACTTATCCACTCTTTGATAAAAAATTTAAATATTATTACCAAAAATTATATTTATATTTAGTAGGCCACATATACCAACCCCTAACCAACATATTCATTCTCTACTTTCATATTTTTAATTAAAGAAAGTGTTACCAATACTAAAAACAAAACAGAAAACTTGTGGATATGAGTTGTGACCTTTTTCTTTATTATTAAAATACCATATACCTTGCATAAGGCTCTTTCCAATGGGTAAGAATGTTCTCCACCTTGTTAGATAGAATTATTGAAGCCTTTTTCCTAGAACATGACACGTTCACTTTTGAGGGCAACCACTTACGAAAGGTGAGCAAGAATGGGCTTCAAAGAATGTTTGTAAAAAAGAAATTGGTTTGTAAGCTTTTCTGTAAGTCTGGTAGGGCTTCAAAGAATGTTTGTAAAAAAAAAATTGGTTTGTAAGCTTTTCTATAAGTCTGGTAATCTGAACTTTTTTGAAGTAACCCACTAGACTATAAGATCTATTCATTGTGATTTAAATTATAAGTATATAGACAGGCTTCTAAACTTGAACAATATATCTCTCAAATTGTGATTTGGATTTTAAGTTTTTTTTTTTTTTAAATCATAATTTAAAGAAGCAACAGCTAAAGAAACAATATCTCATTAGTTGATGAGAAGTTTACCAAGGAGATTGAGGGGATGTGTTGGAAAACTAATATAATTGATAGAAATATAGATATGTTTGTAATAATAGAAGCAAAAAAGTTGCTCAATGTATAAGGAGCAACCTTAAATCTATACATGTCAACTAGCAGTTATCAAACTTAGAATTAATTACCTACTACCCTAACTAGTTTGCAAATGATTATTCATGCAGTGACAAATAGAACCAATGTACAAGGCAGAAGCAAAGATGAAGACTAGTAACTTTCTCCTATCTAACTAGGAATCTTCTTGGGCATATGCTAATCCTCCTCTTAATCGTGTCATAAGAACATTTTAAAAACTCCATAAGTAAATCCTCAAACCACCTAATAGGTAAGGGCATTTCACAGAGTAAATGCAATTCTCAAATATTGTTAAATCCTAGTTGTGTAGTTACTATTTACTATTACTACATAGGATAAATATGAAGGTAATGTGAATTCTAGAGATGAATGAATTATGCTTGTATCTTGTTATCAATATGAATGTTATCTCATTTGATGCTGTCTCATATTATGTTACCTCAATTGATGTTAATCATGGTGAAATATTGCATATTTATGAATAGATGGTTTGAATTATTATTCTAACTTTAGAAATGTTTATGTATCCTACATATGTTGTCAAAAATTGACTGTTGTGTGTATGTGTCAGTGGTTGTAGGTAAATGTTCATTTCTCTAGGGGGAAGTATCACTCGGGAAAAGATCTTGGTTGGGTAACCGGTAAAACTAAACTATCTAAGCATAGACACACACCACATTAGAATGATTGAGTTTAGTCAGTTTGTGGGTAATAAGTATGTTATCCCTAGTTTGAAATATATGCATCAATAACGGTCTTGTTTGTTACCAAGTGCATTATTGGGTGATGTTTATCTATTTGGACTTTTGAGACCTTCCTTATATTAATTTGCTTGATTATGTGAAGGAATGAGTATTGTATGCTTGGAATATAGATATAGATATATT
>VDFB02163496.1:0-13840 GCA_007258455.2 Sequoia sempervirens
GCTATTTTTAGCGAGGTTATCCTGAGGAAGGAATTAGGGTTTCCTAAATTTAAGGGCAAAACACGACAATCATGCAAAGACAACATCTAGCCAACCACCACACTTCAGGCATTCAACACGTGAAATTTGAAGACATTCTGAGCAATTGCTATTTTTAGTAAGTTGCTAAAAATAGCAGGTACAGACAGGCATCGAGCACCAGCAGCTTAACCACGTCCCGGGGTTCGAAACAAAGCAAAATCAGGCCTTTCAAAGTCAAAAGTCAGTTAAAAGCACAAAATGTGGAGAACTTTCTAAAAATAGAAAGTTAGGGCAAGCTAGGGTTAGCATGAGCAAATCACTCCAAATTTGGCAAAAGGCATGAAATTCACTAAAATTGATAAATTTTCAAGTCCAGCCAGTGAAAAACGCCATTAAAGCTGAAGGTTGATGAAAATTCTCTAAGCACTTCAAATTTGAAGCTTGATACTTCTAATGCGCCTTAAGAGGAAGATTGGGGCCTTGAAAATTTCTAAGTATTTTAAATTTGAAGCTCAAGGTATGATTCCTTCACTTGGAGTTTGAGCTTGAAAAGTTTCTAAGTATTTTAAATTTGAAGCCCAAGGTCTAAAATGCGCCTTAACTTGAAGGAGAAGTTAGAAAAATGTCTAAGTGTCACAAATTGAAAGTTCAATGTGCTAAATGCGCCCACCAAGTTGAAGAAGATAAGTTAAAAAGTGTTGGCAATTGGAAGCTCACCATGCTAAATGCGCCCTGGTAGAGGAGGTTGAGTTGAAGATTTTTCTAGGTAAGGAGAAATGGAAGCTGAGGAGGTAAAATGCGCCCAGGGAAGAAATGAACTTAGAAAAAGTTTCTAAGTATGAAAACTTCCTGCTAGACCCTTTAAATGCGCCCTAGCCTTGATTAAGTGAAGGAGAGTAAAATTTTTCTAAGTGCTTTAAAATGAAACCTCAACACCTTATATGCGCCCACTAAGCTGAAGAAGGTAATTAAAAGCTTAAGTGTTGACAAACTGGAAGTAGATGACCCCAGATGCGCCCTAGCCTGAGGAGAAGGAGGTGAAAATTTACTAAGTCCTCAAAACTTGAAGCTTGACCATTCAAGTGCGCCTAGGGTGGAGGATGGAGTAAAAAGTTCACTAAGTGTTGCAAATTTGAAGTACCACCTCCCAAGTGCGCCCAAGCTGCTGGAGGAGTGAAAATTCTACCAAGACATGAAAATTGAAAGCATGAGGGGCTAAATGCGCCCAAGATGAAGAGAGGGCCTTGAAAGTTTCTAAGTGTTCAAATTTAAAGCAACCCCTCCTATTTGCGCCCCACTTGAAGAATGAAAATAGCAAAAGTCTTCTAAGGAGTAAAAGTTGAAGCTCAACCTATTAAATGCACCCAAGTTTGTGAAGGGGCATGGAAAAGTTTCTAAGTGTTGAAAATGTGAAGCTCCACTAGTAAAATGCGCCCAACTTGCATGATGGCATCAAGAAATTTTGCTAAGTGTTGAAAAGTTGAAGCACACCCCCTTTGAGGCGCCTTTGACTGGAGAAGAGTTTGATAATATTTTAGGCATGTAAATATGAAGTGGGCCCCATCCCATACGCCTTGAGTTTTGAAGCAAGTGTTCTACATTTGAAGTTTGACCCTATGCATGCGCCTTAGCTATTTAAGAAGGCCTTAAGGAATCTTTAAGTCATACAAAATTTAAGTGGGCCCCCTTTGATATACGCCTTAACTTGTGGAGAGCTAGAGAATGTTCTAAACATAGAAATTTGAAATCTAACTCCCTAAATGCGCCCAAGAAGGAGGAGGTCTTTGAAATTTTTTCTAAGTATGGAAAAATGGAAGCACTACCCATGAATTGCGCCCAAGATGAGAAGGAAGCCAGAAAATATTTTCTAAGTGTTTGCAAATGGCAGGACAAGAGCTCAAATGCGCCCAAGCTAGTGATGAAATGATAGAATATTTTTCTAAGTATAAATATTTAAATTCCACCTCTAGAAGATAAGTCTGATGGAGGAGATGAAATTTTCAGAGGCATGGATAAATCGCCAAAGGAGAAGTCAGAGAATGCCGGCTTCACAGGATTGATTGAAGTATTCAAGTCAGAGCAACAAGTGCTCACAGGAATGAAGAACAAGAATAAATTTGATGTGGAATTATTTTTTCTAAGGTTCAAAATTCAAGAAAAATTAAATGAACCCGTTCGTTGTATACCCATGAATTCGACACATTCTGAAGAAAATTTTCTTCTGGGTATTGGACATTGGCAATGAGGAATGGATTTTAAAATCTTCCACACTTTGCCGAGGCCTTCAAGTTGGAGATTTTTGGACGGGCACAAGATTGATGAATTTCCTAAGGAAAATTTGAAAATTTTCTAAGGCAAGGAAATAAATGTTTTTTTGAAGATAAAAATGCCTTGAATGATGAATTTGAAGTTGATTGCCTAGGTGAATTTGCTTAAATTCTTCGTGAAGATAGTCTTCTTGAGCTAAAGTTGAATAAAATCAAGTCGTCAACGCCTCAGCTGATGAAAGAAATTTCTTGAAGAAGAAGCGGTTGAAGTTAACACTTTCAAAAGATGATATGTCCTTGAGGATGATGAAATTTGTCTAAGGCATTGAAATTTGATGTGCCAACGTTATATGCCCCAGCCTACAAATGTTGAAAAATCATGAAGAAAGCAAAGTTGGCTAGAGAAAAGCGATGAACTCTTGGAAGTTAAAGCGTGAAAATCAGGTAAGTAAAGTGAATTTATATTATGAAATGTTCTGATGCTCTTCTCCTTGCTTGTTTTGCAGGAGGAACGTCGAGACCAAACGGTGATGACTTGGGGAGATGAAGCGAATACTTGGAGAAAATGGCTAAGTGTTGAGACTTAGTATGTGCCCAGCTCAAGTGACAAAGTAGAAATGTTTTCAAAGCTCAGAATGGAGGAAAGAAGGTCGTCCTTAGGCACTTTGGAGTTAAAAAAAAATGTTAAATCATCATCAAGAGGAGGTTGCCACCTTGAAGTCAGATCAAGAACATGCTTGTCTGCAGTCAAGAACAAGAACAGTGGGAACGCGTCTCTGGACTGGAATCTTCTAGAAGATGGTGGCCATTAATTGCTCATTTATTGCCCCACTCTTCTTTGTGGCGGTTTTTAAGGTGAATCTTTAGGGTTGAGGTGGCACAATCTGGGCCATCCAGCCGATTGTAATCTGAGCCGTCCACTGGACTTGGCCAACTATAAGAGGGGCATCCCCCCTCATTTGTATCTAGTTAGAATAGCGGAGGAGGAATAGAAAGAAATTGATAGAATAGAAAGTAGAAATAGTTTGATAGTATAGTTTAGATTGAAAAGGAAGGAAAGTCTTCCCTTTGAATACTTTGTAAGAAGTTGTCGTGAATGCTTTCATAATAAAAGAATTTTTCATTGATGGTGATCTCTTCTTTGTTATGAGTAGTTGTCGAGGCTTCTTCGTCCTTCCAATTCACGTAGCATCTTGAAGTAGCTTAAAGTAAAGTAGTTTTCATTTTCATGCAAGTAGATGTTAGTTGTGGACTTGTGGAGTTAATCAAGGCAACTTCTTTTAATCCATACCACTAGCAGCTTGCTGACGACAAGTTTGCCTTGTGTGGTCGACTGGAAAACTTTACAAACTTAACTTTGATTGTGATTCATGTGTTTGTATACGTCGTTCTGATGGTACCTACATGTTGAGTTATAATTTGAAAAACCTCTTGTCACTCCTTGAAGATTGCACCTACTTGTAAGTTGTCCAACGGAGGCGGAGCAGAGTCCGGTTGAGGAATCTTGAGATTGATCCCATCGTGTCCTTAGATAGAACATAAACTTCTTAGGCCCTACACTCTTTTAAATTCAGTTCATTTCTGTTAGAATTAGGAAACTTGTGCTCACTTGCCAAATCATCCAAATCACATTAAAGCCCTTAATCCGCTGTCTGCTGTCAACTGCCGAACAATTGTGTAAGTCCCCTTGAAATACCAGCAAATCACAATGAACCAACTGAGGGCATTCTATTGCATTATCGGAACCTTGGAGTTGAAAGCATGAACCCACTCACAATCTTAGCATGCTGGAATACTTTGTTCAAGAGAGGATAGAGTATCCGTTGGGGAAACTTTATTCGTGGTTGGTGGTCGAAATCACATCAACAGATCCAATGAGGCATACTTTCCAATAGAATTCCTTGTGAATGCATCAGATGAAGACCTTCCCAATGAAATCCGAACACTTGCATGCTGGGCTCAACCCTTATTGGAGCCACATTTAATCCACGGCTTAATTTAAAACATAATTTTCCCCGGACATTGAGCCCTTGGGAAAAGTCGGGTAACAGTTACAATTACAACAAATGAGAAAGAGAATCATAGATATACAAATGTAGTCTTTATTGATAATCTTGAAATGTACATGTCCCTCACAAGCCAAGGGACTAACTCTCTTATTCAATGAAAATATGAAGCAATTCATACATGAATAAGTAAATAAAACAAACAATGTGCATATAAGAATGGAACCAGTCATTGCCTAAGAATGATTGGTTACAGGTTGCCCGACTGCTCTACTGCTACTGCCCCGAGCTGCTTGTGTCCTCCCCAGCTCTGTAGTGCTCCTCACCCTTTCATCTGAAAAAAGCATGATGTTAGAGCGAGGCTCTAAGCAATGAAAGATCCAATCCTTACATACACACCTACCTATGCATGTATAAACTAATCCATAAGTGCATAAAATAAGCATGCAAACCTTGGATGTCTTGGAAAACAAAGAAGTCATCAAACACATCCAACATATGCATTTATTTTCTAATTGTTTGCTTCATGTGAAGATTTAGGAAAAGTCTGGTTACTGTTCTGATTCAGATCAAGTACAACATGTGGGGTAAATGTGGCTCCCACAAGGGTAGAGCTCAACATGCTTTGAAAGAAAAAGGAAATTGAGTAACTTGATCAAAGATTTATCTATTATCAATGCATTAAATCAATATGGAATCACACCAGTTGATCAAATTTCACTATCAAATTCAAAAGATGCAACATATTGTGTTGATATGTCCTTCAATCTTCTTAAGAAGATCCATGATCTGTTTATAAAGGAAGTGACCTCATAGATGCATCAAGTTCAATTATGCCTTTTTTGATCAATGAGGAAGCATTTCAAGTTGTTGTCAAGTCCCTCTCACCATAACCCTATTGGGCAGTCACACATCACATAGGAAGGTGAGTTGTTAGGTCACCCACACATGTGACATGTGGTTGTCTAATAAAGTTAGAATGAGGAGAGTGTGTGTATTTATTACACATAACATAAGAAAGAGCAATGGTTGAATCAAGGTCATGATACAAGTATAAGGACAACATCTTTGCAAGAGCTACAAGAGGCAAAGGAGATTGATCTTATTCATTCATAGGTGTACTTGTGGAAATGAATGCAATAATTAAGGGTCATTGTCATTGATAAGGACAACAGTAAACAATGCATGCTACAATGGTCTCATGAAAGACAACAGTGATAAATGTATACTACATGACAGTAGTGGTAGCTACTATATTCAAAAATAGAGAAAATGAGCCATGCAATGAAGGGTACAACCAACTAACAACAAACATTAGCTGCATATGCATCAAGGAACTTACAAGGTTGAAAAGCATGGGGGAGTATTCAAAATAGAGCATAAGTGTTTTCATGACAAATAAACATGGTCATCTATTTTCCTACCCTCATAAGTTAAATGAATGAAAGTTATATGTTGTCTTTTAAATTGAGAACATGATAAGCTTGAAAGCATTCCAAGCATGTCAAATGGGATATCAACAAGAACAAAATTTGAAGTTGCACAAGGCTCTATTCAAGGCCTTCTCAATCAAACATTAGACAAACAAGTTTCCAGATAGCATTCAATGCATGATGGTTTAAAGTTGGCACAAAAGGTAAAGACATTCAAGAAACATCAACTCTAGTTGACAAAGATATATGCCTATCATGAATATGTCATTACAAGAGTCATGACAACAATAGGACCCTCATATGATGTGATCAAGATACAATTGCTATGCCATAACTCAAGGGATAGGGGTCTACTATTCTCCATACTCCTATGAAAATGTTTAAACAAGTTGCCAAATGGTTTCCTCTAGAAATGATGCCTCTAAGCATATTACAAAGAAAAGAAAAACACTGATAACAAAGATGGCAGTGGTCTTGATTGAATTAGAGGAGCTCATGAAATTCAATTGTTGAAACCATCATGAATCATGGTGTTTTAGTGAACAGAGCATAGTCATGAATAAGAAAAATGCCATTGAAGGTTATAGATTCATCTTCATGATTATTTAAGAACTTGGAAAAACAAATCAACAGTGAATGCTAGGCCATAACTAAGCCATATAATGCAAGGTGCATTCATTACACATATGGAAATGATTCTTACAATCTTACCACTGTTGCATTATGAAGACTTTGAATCAAATAGCAACATTATGACTACATAAAGTTCAGAAATAAACATGATTATCAAAGGATATGAAGATGTAGTCCATTCGCAATGGTATCACTGTCCAATGTTATGAACAACTAGTTGATCTGCCTTAAGTGATTGGTAACAAAGCATGCTTAGTGGTAATGCTTGCATGATAAAGAACTGTCAAAGGAGAAAAGAACCCAGTTGAAGGAGTGCATTTCATTATTGGTTTCTTGCATTCTAATGTAAGTTTGCATTCATGATTCATTTCATAGTAAGCATCATCAGAAAATGAAAAGCATAACATTGTGAATACCTACTGCAATAAGGACAATAAGCTACAAATTTATTTTCATTCTACCTATGCACTCAAAGGAAAGTCAAGCATGAATGACTTATGAGGTAATTTTTTATATGTATCATGGTGCCAAAGTTGCATACAGTAATGATTTCTCAAGTGTTGAAGCTAATGCAGAGATTACCATGAGTGTTATGAACACAAAGAACACAACATCATTAAAGGAGGGGTATGGTATTCTCAAAGGAGTGAAATGCAGAAGCCATTCACAGTGATAAACCCACTTTGGGGTTGTGTCTTTTAAAGACATTCAACATAAATGAAATACATTGCAAAAACAATTTAGATGCTCATTGGAAAAAGCTTGTTTTGCTACAATTTGAAGTTTTATAAACTTGTTTGTTGATAAGGATGCAGAGAGAATTCTGGTATAAGCATCAACTCAAGTTTTAGTGCAACAAAATGGACCATCTTATGTAACTGTTTATTCAGAGCAGATACTGTACAATAACATGGAGACTCATTTTTTGACCAAATCTGAATTTGTTTTCAAATTGAAAACATATCCATTTGGGTTCATCATAAAATCTGAGAAAGAGAATGGCAATATGGTAAAAATTCTATAGGAGTCAAAAAATGAAAAGTCATTCGTGGGTTATGACAGGCCATGGTGAAAATTGGCCCTTTTCTACAAAATATGGAAAACCCACCTGGGTTTTTTCAAAAATGGAGCCACATTGTCATATTCTACAGGAAAGTGAAATAACTTGCAAAATCATCTGTATTTTTGCAACAAATCTGAGCTCTTTAAGAAAATTAAGGAAACCCACTTGGGTTCTTTACAAACAGTTGAAGATTCAACAAAATGCATGCTATAGGAAACCCAAATAGGGGCTTTTCGAAAGAATGCAAAATGAAGTAGAAAAATCATGAATGAAGAAAACCTAGTTTGAAAAATGGAGGTCGAACCCACAGCTGGTTTTGTCTTTTCTACATTCCAAGAAACCCATTTGGGTTGTCAATATTTTTGAAATACAAGGAGGGAATCAAAAGAATACATGAGGGTTTTCAGGAAATGAACATAAAAGGCACTTTTTCCTATTCATAGCCATGGCCAGTGAGCCATTATTGTTTTGAAAACAACACAAAAAGCACCAAGTTTATTCACAATTGTAGTAATGAAGTATTTCAAGTGCTATCACAAGATGTTTAAAACAAAATGAAAGACATTTAAAAGCTTCCATTTGAGCTTTTTTTGCTCACTACAGGAGGAAAAAGACAATGCAGGGTTGGCTAGGAGCTTACCCGAGCTCGAGCAGTGAAAAGTGCAGAGTTTTTGCCACTCAAAACTTCTTGTCAAGCTTTATACAAGATTCTCATGGCGGCTATCAAATAGGAGAGCAACAACATAAAACAAGAAAACAAAGCAAAGTTCATCAAAATGCTACAAGTCGAGGCCTCTAAGTTATAGAAACGGCCTCCAGAAGGAATAAAATCTATATTTCAAGCCACAAAATGAGCCTTTACTTGCTATTATGGGTTTCCTTTCATCAAAAAATGTCAAAAAATTGAAAGAATCAGCCAAAGCTAGTGTGTTTCTCCACATTTTTCTATGTTTTCCAAACCCCATGGCAGTAGAGCCTTGCTCCAAATTCTTCCAAGCGACCAAATGATGATGTTTTTTTTCATCATTTGGGTGTTAATGATTAGGGTTTGACCTCCTTTGGGTGTCGATGGGATTTTGTATCCCATATTTAAAAAAACAAACATATGGTAAATGATGGGGGTCGAAACATATGTGTGCTTTCACTTAGGCATTTTATGCCTTTGGGTTTTTCCCATTTTTTCAAACCTTGCTAAGTCATAAATTTGCATCATATGTTATTGCCTTAGGCATTTTATGCCTTAGGGATTTTCCCTTTATTTCAACTTATTGCTAAGTGTTTTCAAACATACAACACATGGAGTGTGTTAAGTTACACAAATGTAATGCCTTTGTTTTTCCCAATATCATGTGACTTGGAATATGCTTTCCAAGGGACTTGGAGGTCGACTATATTGGCCAAGTGTTTTTGGATTATGATGCCTTTAAAAAACAATGTGTATGACCATGTGTGAGTAAAATGCAAAATATGGTAAGTTGATAGTCAAGTGCCTTAGAAGCTTTTGAAAGCTTTTAGCCATAACATTATATGTTGCATTTTTTTCCAAATTTTGAGGATGTCATGTGAGTGATTTGAAAATCACTTTTAGTTGCTTTTAATACAAATGTAATACATATTAATGGTGGGGCCCTTTGTCTTGTGCTTAATTGTAAAGTAACTTGTTAAGTGATGTTTTATGAATCACTTAACAAGGTCATTACCTTTAATGTTTTAAAAGCTGCGTGTTTTCAAAAAAACACATATTGCATGATGGAGAATGTGGTCAAGTATTGTATGAGGACCAATGATGACTTGCAGAAGTGTGAGATGTGTGGGATGTTGTTTTGACTGATTTTGGTGAAAGGGAGGCCAGCTAAAGGCAAATTTTTGTCACATTTTTGGGGACTTTTCTATTTTATCCAACCAAAATCTTCTAGAAACACTTGTGTGAGAGGTTTTGGTGGGGTTTTGGCTTAAGCATGTTCATTTTGAACATTTGAGGGAGTTCTTTCTTTTTCCAGCAGGAGGATAGCTTACTTTCTTGGAGTTATTTTTCATGGAGCTGTATTGTAACTCAGACAGACCTATTATACAGTAAGCACTTTGAATTAATAAATTGGAGCATTTTTATCTTCTCTCTTCATGTTTTATGGTATGTCATTAATGGTTGATCAGTCTATTTTGTGAAAATTCATCTTTCCTTACAAAATTGTCCCATGTTTCATGCATCCATTTGATAGAAAATGTATGTTTACAGGTTATAAACTGTGTTGTTTAATGGTGTTATTGACTATGAAAATCTATTTTCCTTTTGAAAGCACTATTACAGACCTCCTTATAAAATATTGATGTAAACTGCATTGGAAAGGGAGTTGTGTGTGTTAGCTTTGAGATATTAATTTGAATGTGTAAGGACATTAGCAGGTCTAGGTTGTTTTGGTGTATCACCTTAGTTTCTTTCCAGCATTAGGTTTATTTTATGCAAATTCTTACCCTTATCTCAAAGATTAAGTAGTTAGATGGCATCAAAAGGGGAAGCCAACCCTTATCACTAGAGATCTGCTTTCAAACAGGTTACCCACAACCTGAAAGCAGTCCCATGTTAGTCCAAATCTACTAAGTTCACTCAAGGCTTAGCAAACAGGTGTAGATTTGGGGAGCTAATAGTAATATTAAATATAAATATTAAGAGTGATATTAATATAAATTGGGTACTTAATGAGGGTGGTATTTATAGAAAAAAAATAATGTCAATATAAAGAATGGTAATGATAAGGGTAATTATAATACTAATATAAGTGTTATTATAATCAATGTTAATATGGATATTTAACATTAGCCTTATTAGTAGTATGTTACTATGCTACGTGTGGTTAATAATTGTTAGTGGGGTAAGAAGAAAATAAATCAAAATTTAATAATGTAGGTTGTTATTTTAACACTTATTCTTCGAGGGCTAATTAGTTTAATGATTGGATACAAAAAAATGTTGGGTTTTCATGATAAAATTTGTGGGCATGACGTGAGTATATACCATCACTAAAACACTTAGTCACAATCTAGAAACATATCCAACCAAAAGAATGCTACCTTTCACCTCCTAGGCCTTGGATGCTCAAAAATAGGATGTGCTTCTACTCTTATGTTCTTCCCCCCTCAATATTCTCCTTAGCCATGTACGTAGTAGCCAACTGGTGTTGTGTAATGGAAAGATTATAAATCACAATATCGGTACCCATTGCTACATGATCACATTTAGGGAACAACAAAATATATAAATTATATGAAACATCATCTCTTATATACATTTCGACAGAATTATCATAGTAAGTCATCTTATCCTTAGGAATCATAATCCTCTCTTGGAATACAAAGGCATAATCATAGTCCCCCACGTAAATGTTCTTTTCCACTCTACTATTAGCCCCATCCACACCCACAATAGTTCTAAAGAATGACCAATTTTAATATCCAGGATCTAAAACATGAATTGGGTTAATACAAAATCAATTTATTTTTTATCTATGAGGTGTGTTGAAAATATACATAATGAACCCATGGGGGATTTATCCCTTTTATTTTTTTTTATTTTTTTTTATTTTTAAATTTTATTTTCAATGAAAACCATTTGTATAACTCATGCCAAATTTGATTTGTATATATTTCTCTACTAAAAACTTGGGGAAATTTAGAGTATACTGCATAGAATAGATTTATTTCTTTAAATAAAATGTAAATTACAAAGAGAAAATATATAAAGCACAAAAATGTAATGATATTAAGTTTCCACAATCCATCTTGTTCTCTTTCAATGATTTCTCCTTCATCTCTTTGCTTTCATCTTGATGATGGATCATGGAGTGCAATCTGAAACGTTGATGCAAAAATTCTCACACGATCTAATCTAGAAATCATTGAAAGAGAACAAAAAATGTAATAAGAAGACAACACTTTGCATGAGTGACCCCAATGCAAGTAGCCAAATAATTATCAGATGGAAAACCAAGGAAATAATCTAATAGTTGAATATACATATGGAAAAAAAATCTTCACAAGTGACCCAAATGATGCTACTCAACCAATACAAAGATTAATTTCAAGTCAAAAATACAAGTGCCAATAGTCTAAATAATTTGATCATTTGAGGATGTAAGGTCACCTCCATAAAAAAATAATACAATATTTTCCATATGGTATGTGTTCCATCTAACCAAAATGCATGGAAAACTAGCTATTGCATCTACCTAGTACATAGGAACAAAAACTAAATACATAGTTCACTATAAATTTGGTACCAAAGAAGCATTAGCACCAAAAATATAAAAACCCCTCTTTGGTGCTCACAAGGAGAGGAATGATAGGTTCACTAAAATAATGTATCATAATATAGTGAATGAAGGAGAATACATCGAAATATGCACAAGATGATACTTTTAACTAAAAAGGGCATGCAAAACAAGAAACATGTGCATGAAGGTAGATAAGGTTGCGATATCAAATAACAAAATGCACACAAAAAACCATCCATGGAAATTTATAATATAATGCAAGTACAAAAAAGGCACAACATGATGTGTGAAATCCTTAAAAGTATGTACAATAGTGGTACTTTCTCTCAATGTGTTTGCAAATGAAAAAGTGCATTCAATAGATGTTGAAAATGCCTAGAAAGGATAACATGCTAGAAATACATATAAAATAGCTTAAAATAAGTTATCTCACACAAGAAGAATATTTCCAAGTGTCAAAATGTCTAAGTAATCAATCATAATGTGAAATAAAAATAAACAAAATAAAATATACATAAGAAAAAATATGATAAAAGTGTATGGATAGCTATGAAAAGCTTTGAAATAACTTCCCAATGCCACATAAATTGTAGAAAATAGAGGTCTAAAAAGCTATGAGCTTGAGAGAAAAAATGAACATCTAACTTTGATAGTGATAAAATATATGAATAGAAAAATTTGAGAAAAATACGTGTACCATTAGAAAGTGCTTAGAACTAGATTTTTTATGATATATTGTTTGCTAAAATTCAACATCATATACCCAAGTTATGCCAAAAATAAAAAATAGCTCATTTAGGGTAAATTAGAGCTAGAAGAAAAGCTAGGGGTCATTCATACAACTAATGTTAGGTTGAAGTCGGAAAACCATTGTAGCTTACCAAAATATTTCCTACATGGCCAATAACCTGCTAGGTTTCCCAAAAAACCATCGATGCTTGATGAAAAATAACTATCATAGGTCAATAAACTATTTTAGCTATCGGAAACCACCAAAAATTCCATAAAATAGTAACACGAAAAAAAATACAAGCTCTAAAAAATAATTCTTGTATTTTTCCAATAATAAAGTCATCGGGAAGGTGCCGAGAAGTGGTCAAAGTTGACCAAGGAGATAGTGTAGTTGTCAGAATTGCTAAGTTTATGTGTTGATGCCTACCATAGGTAGAAATTAGCAAGTATGTTACCAATTTGTAAGCATTGGCACTTATGTAGAAAATGAATGTCAACCGGTGTAGTAGTCCTTGAAAATTGGAAATATCCACCAATTGATGATGTCAATGTTGTGAGTAGAATAAAAATATGCTCAAAAAAATCATAATTACCTATGTTTGAAAAAATATCAAAAAATAAAACAATACCAAAAATAGAAAAATAGCCACCAAAAATTGATAAAATATCATCCAAAAATAATATTTTTTGATTGTTAAATTTTATAGATATGAGGCTTACATTGGTTTTAATAGCAACTGTATATAGTTGTATGGATCTATATAGTTGTGTATGGTCGTACAAATATGTACGACTACATATGGCTATATATACAAATTTTAGCTTAAAAATCTGTATAACTCTTAAAAATTTGCAAATTTTTTCCTTGCTTTGATTTTAGTGTTTAGATAGGTGATCTTAAGGTTTTTGGGTCTTTTGGATGCAATAATGAGGTTTATTTGGCTCCAAGATGCACCATTCTTTTACCCAAGTCAAAAAATCTCAAAAAACTAAGATAGAGAACTACAGATCTAGAGCTTTGATACCATGTTGTAGTTGATTCCTCAACTCTATAGCTCCTAATGATCATCTACAATAAAAAAATTGTCACACAAAGAGAGAAAAAAATCTATGGAGGCTAAGAGCTGTAGATCCAAAAAAGTATGAATCATTATGAATGTGCAATCCTCACTCAATGAATGATATAATTATGAATCCTTATAAAAGAAAAAGGAAACCCTAGATGCGAATAAAAATAGATCATAACATGTGTCCTCATCATATGACTTGAGACATAAAAATCACATGACCTAAATAAACTTAAGTAGCTAGTGTGAAAAGGGGCCTAAGCAATTAGATAATTAATTAGGTAAATACCCTTTTAGTCTTACATGTATAAGGATAAGTTCCCTTACTCTAAATTTTTTAATAAACATCT
>VDFB02163497.1:0-33181 GCA_007258455.2 Sequoia sempervirens
TTGCGGATGCATTGGTCAAACCAAAAAGTACCACAGTGAACTCATAATTCTCATATCAAGTTCAAAAGGTAGTCTTCAAAATATATTCTTCCTTTATTCTGAATTGATGGTATCCTGACTTGAGATCGATTTTGGAGAACACTATCACTCCCTTCATCTGGTCAAACAACTCATCAATCCTTGGGAGTGGGTATCAATTCTTGATGGTCACCTTGTTCAACATCTAACAGTCTATACACAGACGCAAGGTTCCATCCTTTTTCACAATGATAAATGGTGCTCCCTAAGGAGACACACTGGGTCTTATGAGTCCTTTGTTCAAAAATTCCATTAAATGGGCTCTTAGCTCATAGATTTCAGTGGTAGTCATCCAATAAGGTTCTTTGGATTGAGGATTATCTCCTGGTACAAGGTCAATAGAGAAGTGAAATTCTCGTTTCAAAGGTAACTTTGTCAGTTCATCAGGGAATATATCTCAAAAATCCTTGAGAATAGGGTAGTCATCTAAATATGGTTCCTTGCTATTAGGGTAATTGATATGCACAACATAAATAGCACATCCCTTCCTATGAGCATTTTTGAGTAGCATAGCAGAGATCTGTCTAAGCTCTAAGGTTCTTTGCATCCTAAAAATCTTGATTGAGTTCCCATAATCATCCAGGAAATTAACTACCTTATCCTCATAGTTCACTATAGACTTATGATCGATTAACCAATTTATTTCAAAAATTACATTGTATGAGCCTAAGTGTAACACCTCTCTAACCCTAGCCTAGGTAAGATAGTATTTTGATTTTAACTTGGCATTCTAAATGTTAAATTTTATCATAATGAGATTAAATATTGTTGATTAAGTGAAAGCTTATCATGATTAGCTATGCTAATACAATTAATTGATATATATGGTAGTTAACTGCATTCAAGATGCATTGTGTGCTTTGGGTATGTATATATGTATATGCCCAAGTACACCATTGTGTATATGTTTATAGGTACTAGGTATCAACTCCACCTAGCTCCATAGGTATAAGCATACCTTCCCTGATGATGATTTACAAGAGATAGCACATTAGCCAACCCTTGACCTAAACCCTTATCACTGTACCTAGTTGAGTATGATTTGTCTTTGATTAAATAGTGAAAACCTTGGATACCATGATTGGTAACATTTCATGTAGTATTTTTACTTTATACGATGTGTTTGTCACTTTGTGGTTGACATTGGGTATGATTTCCTTCAAGAGCATGATATATATTACCATATTACATTCCTCTTAATGGCTTGATGCAACACAATGTATCCCCTAAGTTGTGAATTTTCTATTCTTTGATCACTCCTCTCTTAGAGACATTAGGTACAATGTTCCCTAAGTTAAGAGCTCGCATGAACTTAGCAAGACTCCCTTGAATGTTTCTTATTATTGCATATGTATTTTAGTTATATGGCCACCTTGCATAGTATAGCTTGCATGCCTATAGAGTCATCTTGTTTGTTCATGAGCTCCAAGCATACGAAGTTTTGCTTGTCTCATGAAGCCTGAAAATAATTTTTTTGCATGGTGACTTATTAAATTTATCAAGAGGTATAACTTTGGTATGGTTTGATAGGAAGTCAAACGAAGGCATGACTTTCCCTTAGCCACTCACGTGTGTGTGTGAGCACATACAATCCATGAGTGTATGTGTCTCACCTTCTTGGACTTCTCACCCAACGAATAGCCTAAAGTTATGTTGCCTCAAAGTGAGTATGTGTTTTTTGAATAAACAACCTAGATCTGATCCACATCATGATGGAAAAATGGTCAAAGCTAGATCTAACCCTTTTTCTTCTTTTTCATTTTATTTCAGTCTCTTTACATATTTGACAGTGCATGCTTGTGATTTTTGATGCTCTTATATCATTTTCATGTGTGTTCTTTTGTGCCTATGTTGGTGTGCCATGGGATCTTGATCCTAGGGGCTTGATCAACCCTCTTGATCATTGTCATCCCATCTCACCAACATTGGCTCACTTGAACCTCTCTTGATGTGTGTTTTTATACTTTAGTGTGATTTTGAAGAAAGTTCATCCTCTCACAAAAATGAGGGCTACATGTGGCAACGGAAAAAGTATCCCTTCTAGTTTTCCTTGCTTGTTTGGGCCCTCCTTGTAAACTAGGCTTAATGGTGCCTTGACTTGGTGTTGTAATGTGTTTAACATGTTCACATTAGGTCTTGGGCCCTTGTGAACTAATGAGTTCAAATGGTACATTTCTAAAGTGTTGTGAAGTGTTGTAACACACTTTCACACTTTTCTAAGGTTTTATTAACTAACTGAACCTAATGAACTTTTTTTCAAACAAAATAAACCTTAATCCTGTCTTATTTTGAGTGTTATAAAGTGTTGTAACACACTTTCACACTTTTCTAGGGTTTTCATTAATAATTGGGATTTCTTATTCTTTAATTGGCCTTATTTTTCATCCACAAGCCTCATTTAATGTATCTTTTTGAGGACAATCCTAACGTAAATCATTACCCAATCATAATTCAGGTGTTTTTAGCTTGTGTGGCCTAGATTTAGTGATCTGGGCTCATTCGTCACCTTGGTATAATGAGTCCCACCTATATTTTAGGGTCCTAAACCTGATTTCACACCTTTCTAAGCATTTTTAAAAATAGGCCCAAAAATTATGCTTGGTGGGACTCATTCGCCACCTTAGTTGAATGAGTCCCATGCAGCCCAAAATCAAAATTAATTCAAAATTTTTGTGGTATTTTATCCTCCTACATCTGATGTTAGCTTGTAGTGTTGTAATTTTTTGAATTATTGCATACTTGAGTATAAATACTATGGACAAAGATTTTGGCACCACAAGGCTCTCTAACACTTCTAGGGTTTTCACCTAAAAGGAGAGGTATGCCAAAAATTGCAATGACTCAAGACTAATGAAAATATGAATGAAATATGCCTAAATGTAATGTCCTAAATGTAATAAATTAATAAAAGATATTGATTATTAATGTAAAACTAATGAAATGCAAAATGATTGAAAACACACTGTGATATGCAAGTAAACTGTAACAAAAATTGATGAAATTGAAGGTCTGCACTTGGAAACTGAAGAATGAAAAAATGATGTTATGGAATCCTAAAAAACCTAATGCAAAAGCCAACTGGGACACTTACACCAATCTGGGTGACTTAGTCCTAGATCTGGAAAATTGTTCTAAAGCCCGTTTTAGCCAAATGGGTATCCAAATCTATAGAGAACTTCAATAAATAGGTATAGTGGGACTAATTCACCATTGTTGGTGACTTAGTCCACTTCTTAATTTTTGAAAATCCAAAAGTGGAAATGGGAGTCCTCGATCTGCACTTCGATTCCTGACAGGTGTCTAGTTGTGAAACTCTAATTTTTGGCACTATAATTGACTTTTTGTGGATGTTTTGGTGTAGAAAACAAGGAGATGTCTTCAAAAACTTTGCAACTTAATCCTTAATGATCTTCAAATCTTCAAAGTCCCTAAATCTGCAAACACACAATGAAATAAAGGAAAATGTTGAATGTTAGGGCATGGGGGTTTGCCTTTGTCAAACCCCTTTTTAGGTGGTTAAACCAAAATGAAGAAATAATGTAATGAATCATGAAAAAATGAAGTTAGAGACTTTCCATGATGATAGATCTTGATTTTTTGTAGCAAAAGATGAAGAATCTACCCTTGAATGTCTGAAAAATGCTATCTTGATGACTTGAAATGTTAAAACCCTAGCTTGGTTGACTTAAGAACATGATGAATGATGGATGAATAATGAATGAGTTATGAATTAGGGTTACAAGCTTGTATTTATAGGAAATCCACCTAATTTTTTTGTTAATTTGATCCCCAAGGCCAACATGAAGGAAAAATAAACTTAAAATCCATTTTTCTTGCTTGAACCTCAAAAATAGCCCAAATGGGATTAAGTCACCAGGCTAGGTGACTTAGTCCCACCTACATGGGAGGGAAAGTGCAAAAAGATGGGTAGCCAATTTGTGGCCAAATGTTTAATTTTTTTTGAAAGCTCATAATGCACTCGCATTATGGTTTGGTGTGATGAGCCTAAGGCTCGGCCACAACAAGCCCATAATGCAAGAATGCTATAATGCAAGCACATTATAACACACTCACATTATGACCTATTAAAAGAAAAAGAAAAAAAATCAAATTCATTCTAACTTGTGATTGTGGTTTTTTTCTTGCCCATGGCCAAAACCCCAATTTTCTGTGCTCACATTCTGGGAGGAGCTATTTTGAAAAATTCTTCATCAACGATTGTTGTTTCATCACTAGGATGTCACCACATTGATGAGGAGGTTTGAGAGGTAAGGATTGTTTTTTTTCTTTCTGAATTTGTTAGTTTTAGGTTGTTTTTTATATTTATTTTTTGAATTTGTAGGAGATGTTAATCAACCTGAAAACCCTCCACAAAATCCTCAACAAGCACAACAACAACAAGAGGAACAAAATCCTCAACAAGCATAGCAAGAACAACAACAAAAAAATCCTCAAGTTAATCAACCAAAACCTCAATCTCCTCCACCAATCCCTCAACATCCTCCTGGCACTCAACAAAACTTAATGAGTGAAACTAAGAACAATTAAAAACAAATTGAGGATTTAATTAGGAGGTTGAACAATCCAAATGGTTCAACCGCGGAAAGAATGACCCTAGCAACTTCACTGAAAGAAATGTTAAAATGTGTAGATTCAATCAATAAATAATTAACTAGTTGGCAAGATAGGAGGCAACGGCTAGGGCTTATTACCAACATAAATTATCATATAAAGATGTAAAAGATTTAAAAATTATAAAAGGTGATTTGTGCTCATTATTCACTAAACCACAGTCAAATACAAATCTTACCCTCAATGCAAAGAGGTTTCCTATTCATTGGTGCCACCACCAATAGATTAGGAACTTTTTCGGGGATAGGTGGTACATGGTTTTTGATTACCCACCATGCAACAATTGTGAAGTCCCACAGTATTTCCTCAGGAAACTATACTGTGAATTCATCGTGAACAAAATCCCAAATTATTTTGATGTGAGGGACTTCCAGGGGAGAGGTGGGGGGTCATCTTAAGGTAGACCTAGTGCATAGCAGGATCCTATGCAACAAGGGAGATGACCTCTTGTTAGGCTACCTCATGAGCACATCGTTATCCCTTCCATTGCAAAGGAGAGTGCTGACATAGAGACTTTGTAGGCCATCATCTCTTTGACCCAGAGTGCCATCCAGCATGACAACCCTATTCTACAACACCATCCAGGGGATTCTTTGAGTGGTGGGCTTCAATCCCATTTATGTCAATCTTGCAGGGCAAATTGTTCATATGACCCCATCAACACTTATGAGGCCTATGGCATTAATACTTAGGTAAAAATTAGCATATTCATTAAATTTAATTTATTAAATTTTGATTTTGAAATGCAATATTAACTAATTTAGTTTTATGATTTTAATAAAATTGCAAGATCATAGTGTTGATATTGGATACACCATCCCTACACCTGCTTATTTCTCCACTACACCTACCATTGAGGTATGTAACTAGTAAAAAATTATAAATTTATTACATTTTAATAGCATTATTTTATGAATGGTATTTAAATATGTGATTTTGGATGTTGAATAGGCTAATATTGGAGGTTTCGAGGGAACACCTCCCAATGCCAGTGGATTTAGTCAAACCTACAGATAGGTAATAGAATAAAGAGTTTAACTAATGAATTGTACTTAATAGACTTGTGTAGTTTATATTCATATCATTGATTACGTTGCATTGCACATCTTTCAAACTCAAAGAATTACTTCACATTCCATAACTAATAACTAGATGTTGATAGATGAAAAAATCTCAACTAAATATAGTTGTTTAGAAAGTAAACATAAGCAGTGATGCAATTACTTCACATAGCATAAGTAATAAGTAGGAGAAACTTCCAATTGCATTTTCTTGTCATGGCATTCCATGAGACCACTTTTTACTAAGGCATCTTTTCAAATAGTTCACTGCCTTGTATATGATATGGATGCTTGGAAGGAATATATGAAAGAATAATAGTAAGAAATAGCATAGACAAGGCAATGAGTTGTTTGAAAAAATTCATCAAAGAAATGCAGTCTCATGGTGATGTCCATCACCATTAGACCCAATTTCTTTAAGGAACTTTTTCAAATAGCTCACCGCCTTTTCTATGATATCACATTTTTCATACATGTCTACTAAAGAATTTTATCAAATAGTTCATTTCCTCACTGCTATGGCTAAAAGCCTAAAAAATATTCTTTCCAACAAACTATGGATGCTTGGAAAAAATCTATCAAGGCATAATAGTAAGAAATGACATAGACAAGGCAGTTAGTAGTTTGAAAAAATGCCTCAAAGAAATGTAGTCTCATGGTGATGGGATGCCATTCCATCACCATGAGACCACATTTTTTTGAGGAATTTCTTCAAACAACTCACCACCTTTTCTATTATACCACATTTCCCATACATGTGTACCAAAGAATTTGATCAAACTACTCAATTCCTTGCTGCTATAGCTAAAAGCCTAAAATAGGTGCTTTCCAACAAACTATGGATGCTTGGAAAATTTTGTATCAAAGTATAATAGTAAGCAATAGTACCATAGAGAAGGAAATGAACTATTTGAAAAAATGCTTGAAAGAAATGCGGTCTTATGGTGATGGAATGTCATGACGTGCATTTGTTTGTAATGGCATTCCATCACCATGAGACCCCATTTCTTTGAGGCATTTTTTCAAACAGTTCACTAGCTTCTCTTTGCCACCATAGTTATCGTACATGTCTATGAAAGCATTTTATCAAATGGTTCATTGGGTTGCTACTATGGGTAAAATCCTAAAAACATGTGCTTTCGAACAAGATATGGATAGGGAAAATAGTAAGCATTATAGTCAGAAATATATAGTTTAATATGTACTCAAAATTTTGTTCATTATCTCATACATTATAAGTCATGATGTGGAACGCTATTGTATTATTTGTGATTGAATAATTTGTTGTTTTATTTTTAGATGTTGTAAGTGGAAACACCTCTGAATGTTCAGATGGCAATGGAGATAAATGTTTCATTTGCTATAGAATCCTTGATGGCTCTAATAGGGGAGGTATGAGGAAAATTACTAAATTTCAATTTACATTCATTTTTATAGATGTTAGTTAGTGAAAAATCAAACCATTATTGATTTGTATTCATGTATATACTTGGTATTAATTTGTGTATACTATGTATTCATGTGTATATTTCAAGGCTTATGTGTTTTTGAGTACTTGTGCTTCCCTTATTCACATGTACATGCTTAAATTATTCACATGTATACTTATTAATTTTTTAGCCATAGCATTGATCATTGTTGTCCTTCATGGTTTGTATTGAATACTAATTGATTGATGTTAAACAACTTTATTAGTCGATGCTAAACAACTCCAATATTTCTAGGAATACTAGTAGAGTTACAAATTCCAAAATTGCACAAATTGAAAAGAAAATATCAACTATAAATAAATGAATTGATTATTAACTTGATAATTGATTAAGAATGAGTATACAATATATCAAGAGATGAGCCTTCTAGAATGGAAACTACCAACTAGAAAATAGGCAAAACATTCCCAATACTTTGAAGGTAATAATTAACCCAAAATTGCAGCAGGAGAGAAGTGATGCAGAGTATGGATGCCTTCAATTACTAATCATAAATTCAACTAATTTCAACAAGCCTTAAATCTCCAAAACCCTAACTAGGGTGATTCCCTTCACAACTTCACTATTTTCCTTGTAGGTCTACAGACCTAGTTTCTTGGAACTACATAACAATTCCACTCTCAAACCCATTAACCAATTATATTTTCAGACACCCTTTAAGGCATATTGAAACATATCTCAAAATCTCATATAACTCTTTTGAAATAATCCCTCAAACTAATGTTTCTACAATATCCCCTTAAGCCAAATAGGCCTAATTTACAAAGAAAATCTCCTCTAAACAATATTCCAACCCAAAATACCTATGGATAGTCATTTACCAGTCTATAAAACCACCAAATCTACAAATTTTAACTAGTGAACCACTCACTAAGTCCTCTTTATACAAAACCCTCATTTCTAGCAAGTTACAAAGGGGTTTACTGAAAATCCCACTTCCCAACTTCTTTACACTTCACCAATGCATCAAAAATACTTCAAATGGCTTATGTATGCTTAATCTATCACCAAAATTTGATGTCCCAAGAGTTTTCCTCACCTACCCACCCTTAACCATCAAATGTCACTCAAAATATTCAAATTTGACAACTAGGGCATTGTTCCCAAACCCCAAAATGACCTCTCCTACTCCCAAAACCATTCAATAAACTAAATCCTACCATATTAATCCCATTCCACTTAGCTACAGGAGTTACAGTCAATGGAATGGGCCATAATCACATTTTATGTCTTCAAAACCTTAAAATTGGAGTTTCAAACCCACCTATAGGGAAAACTCAATAAGATTCTACAACCCCCATGGGAATGCCTCAAAATTCAGTCAAAATAATAAATAGGACACTGAAAAAATAATTCAAATCAATTTGGAGTCACCTTTAGGCCATATAGGCCATGGAACTACTCTGCAACAATAATATTCAATAGAAAAGATACATAATTTCAATGAAAATAGGAGCTTTATTATTGCATCTTTTATAAAACATCCAACAACATTCATCCATCAAGTTTCCAACATATTTTATACCTTAACCAATCTATTAAAAAATTTCTAACTACCCTTTGAATTCCCATGACCGTTGGGCTTCCTCAATTTTACTTTTTTTTTGCACTTTTGCAATTTTTCAATATTGCACCTTTGACAATTTTGTTAAAATGTGACAATATAAACTCAATGAATCCTAATTACCTATTAGATGGCATATTAGGAACTTATTGAATTGAAAAAAACCCAAACACACCTAAAACTATTAAAATACCTCATTTGGCAACATTGACAAAAAATGCATTTGGTGCCCCTGCACCAAGAAGGCCTATTTAAAATCCTTGAGAAATGTATTTCCTAATGCTCCCTTGTTCTTACATATCTCAATTCAGTTTAATCCAAAGATTTCTATGAAATTATTTATCTATAAGCAAAAAACATGTTTTCAATTGGTATTCCATGAAATAATTCATAAAAAGATTCCAATATATTTAATCCTTTGATTGGAACATCTCAATTAAGCAAATGATACATAATATTCACAACACTTGCAAAACATAACATTAATAGTAGATGAAGCAGTGTTTCGGTGTGAAAGAGGACCATGCTTAGTGTAAACAAACCTATCAGGAGATGTTGGAGCAGTTTGTTTGGTCACACGAATTGCAAAACAAAAGTTGCACCACTTTGCAACTTTACACTGCTTGCATTTGACACTTTCTCCATCAAGTGAAAATTGGACACCATAGGAAAACAACACCAAGATAAAAAAAAAAACCAAGAGAGGTTATTATAGAGGGGCTCAACGTGATCTTGTAGGCTTAGATAGAGAGTTTTTAAGAATCACGATTTTCGAGTAATAGCCTGTCAAGATTGCTTCCCTTTTGCACTTTGGACCCTTAAGGGATCGAGCTAGTTGGACATAGCTCAAAGTAATTCTGCTTGTTTGGGTGCAAAAGAAGACCATTCCTAGCATAAATGTACCTATTTGGATGCGTTGGAATAGTTTGTTTGGTTACACGATTTGTAGAATGAAAGTTGCATCACTTTGCAACTTTTAACTACTTGTATTTGATAACTTTTTTCCCAAGTAAAAATTCACCAAGTGCTATGGGAAAATGTCTCCGAGATAGCAAAAACTAAGAAAGGTTGTTGTAGAGGTGCACAATGTGATCCCATAGGATTAGATGAGAAATTTTTAAACATTATGGTATCTGAGTAACATGTTGAAGTTTGCAACCATTTTGCACTTTGGACTCTTAAGGGATTGATCCAGTTGAACATAGTTCAAAGTGATTCCGCATGTTTGGGTGAAAAAGAGGACCATTCCTAGCATAAAAATACCTATTCAGATGCATTGGAATAGTCCCTTTGGTCACAAGAGTTACAAAATGAAAGTTGCACCACTTTGCAACTTTCAACTACTTGCATTTGACAACTTTTTCTCCAAGTGAAAATTCGCCACCATGGAAAAGTACCTCTGAGATAGTAAAAATTGAGAGAGATTATTGTAGAGGTTCTCAACACAATCCCATAATATTAGATGAGAAGTTTCTAAGCATCACAGTATCCAAGTAACAACATGCTAAAGTTTGCAGTGATTTTGCACTTTGGACTCTTAAGGGATCGATCCAGTTGAACATAGCTCAGAGTGATTACGCATGTTTGGGTGAGAAAGAGAATAATTCCTAGCATAAAAAATACCCATTTAGACGTGTTGGAACAATGTGTTTGGTCACACAAGTTGCAGAACGAAAGTTGCACCACTTTGCAACTTTCAACTACTTGCATTTGATAACTTTTTCTCCAAGTGAAAATTTGCCACCACAAGAAAATGCCTCCGAGATAGTGAAAAATGAGAGAGGTTATTGTAAAGGGACTCAACATGATCCCATAGGATTAGATGAAAATTTTCTAAGCACATAGTATTCGAGTAATAGCATGTTGAAGTTTGCAGTCATTTTGCACTTTGGACTCTTAAGGGATCGATCTGGTTGAATGTAACTCAGAGTGATTCTGCGTGTTTGGGTGTGAAAGACAACCATGAATAGTATAAAAATACCTATTTGGATGTGTTGGAATAGTCTGTTTGGTCACATGAGTTGTAGAACGAAAGTTGCACCACTTTGCAACTTTCAACTACTTGCATTTGACAACTTTTTCCCCAAGTGAAAATTCACCACCACGGGAAAATTTCTTTGAGATAGTAAAAATTGAGAGAGGTTATTGTAGAGGGGCCCAAAATGATCCCATAGGATCAAACAATAATTTTCTAAGCATCATATTATTTGAGTAATAACATGCTAAAGTTTGCAGTCATTTTGCACTTTAGATTCTTAAGGGATCAATTCAGTTGAACGTAGCACAAAGCGATTCTGCATGTTTGGGTGAAAAAGAGGACTATGCCTAGTGTAAAAATACCTATTCGGATGTTTTGGAATAGTTCTTTTGGTCACATGAGTTGCAGAACGAAAGTTGCACCATTTTGTAACTTTCAACTACTTGCATTTGACAACGTTTTCCCCAAGAGAAAATTTGCCACTATGGGAAAATGCCTTCAAGATAGAAAAAAACAAGAGAGAGGCTATTGTAGAGGGGCCCAATTTGATCTCATAGGATTAGACAAGAATTTTCTAAGCATCATGGTACCCGAGTAACAACATACTAAAGTTTGTAGCCATTTTGCACTTTGGACTCTTAAGGGATCGATCCAGTTGAAAGTAGCTCAGAGTGATTCCACATGTTTGGGTGTGAAAGACAACCATGAATAGTATAAAAATACCTATTTGGATGTGTTGGAATAGTCTGTTTGGTCACATGAGTTGTAGAATGAAAGTTGCACCACTTTGCAACTTTACATTGTTTGCAATTGACACTTTTTCCATCAAGTCAAAATTAGACATCACAAAAAAATGACTCTAAGATAACAAAAAATGAGAGAGATTATTAGAGGGGTTCCCTACATGATCCCAATGCCTCAGAAAGAATGCCCATAACCAACATGGTATTTGGGTAACAAGCCATCAAAGATTGTTGCCCTTTTGCAATTTAGACTATTAAGGGATTACATTGCTTTAATTACAAATGTTTCAGGGAAACAATAAATTTTGAGGTAGAGCAGGGAGGCAGTCAACCTACAATCACAATTTAAGCTTTTAGAAACAACTTTGCAACCCTTTTAAACCTATCTCTCTAACTCTTCAAAAATTCACTCAAATTCCCTTGTAGGTCTACAGACCTAGTTTGTGGACCAAAAATATCAAATCAAACTCGCTAACCAATTATATTTTTAGACACCTTTTAACATCTTTCAAATCATATTTCAAAAGCAACATAGGTCACTTTCGACCAACTTCTCCAAAATCATGCAACTACGTTGTCATAGATCTCAATTAGGTCACTTTAACAAACCATACACCCACTCAAACACCTTTCCAATCCTAAATATTCATGGACAATCACTTACCAGTCTACAAAACCTCCAAATCGACAATTGTTGATCAAAGAATCATTTCCTATGACACCAAAACATGAAACCCTCACTTTATGCTATTCCAAAGGGGTTTACTAAAAAACACTGTTCTAGACTTCTACACAACCAACCAAGGCCTCAAACACCTTTAGTTATGTCTTCGCATGCTTGAAGGTTAATCAAAATCTTCTGCCCCCAAGAGTTTCTACAACTTCCTTCCTCTAACCATCAAATTTCACTCAAAATACATAGTTTGACAATTAGGGCATCATGCCTAGGCACTCAACTTGCCTTCCCTACCCTTCAAAAGCTTCAAAAAATTCAATATATGCCTACTCATTCCAAATCAATCATCTACCAATATTTCCTAAGACAACTTCACCAAAACCCAACATTTAAACTCCATTTTAAAGCCAAAATTCACCCAATTTCCTCTAGGACAACAACAAAAAACACTCCTAAACATTTTACCTACTCCTAAATCTTATTCCTACATATAATAATACCATTTTGGACTCATTACACCAAGCCAAAGAGAGAAACAATAGGTGGAATGAGTCATTTATTCATTTTGAGTCTATAAACCCTTATGGCTAGCTATGCAGATCCACAGTCAGTAATTTGACAGTAAAATTCTTAAAACTCAATTAATTTCCTTCACTCCAAATCCAAAATGTATCTAACACCTATTTCTACCAATTTGAAAAGCTTTCAAGACATTATACTTCTATATGGCCAAGTATAATAGTCTACAACAGAAAAATTCAATGAAACACATAATAATCAAGGGATTTTTATTGTTTTTCCTTCACAAAAACCTTCAAAAACCTCTTCCTTCAAGTTCCCAACATATTTAAACCTTAACCAACATATGAAAATGGCTCTAACTACCCTTTTAATTCCCATGACCGTTAGGCTTCTTCAAGTTTACATTTTTTTGCACTTTTTTCACATTGACAACTTTTCAATTTTTGCAATTTTACATCATTTTGACAAATATGCAACATGAACTCCAAAATGACCCCAAAACCAACTAACATGACTTATTACATTATAAATTTTTCTAATATGACCTTATTCAATTGACAAAAATCAAAACACAAAACTAACTTAAGACTTCCATGAACCAAATTTACTCAATAACCTTGGTGCCCCTGCACCAAATTTCAATATTTGAGTAAATCTCATTACAAGTGTTTATTTCAATAGACTATATGCTATATTGATATTGATATATAATCATTAGGTTTATTCTTTTCTTTAATGAATTTTTTATAATAAGTTAGCCTATATGCTAGTTATAGTGATGCAGAGCAGACTATCAAAACATTATAACTCTCTCAAATCCTAATGAAATAAAATGAGACAAGATGCAAATGAAAGGTAGTTCACTCATCCATTAATTCCAATGCACAAATGAGAACTTCTAGGCTATACCAAAATGTACAAGTTGTTGTAGTAGAAAAATTCAATGTAGGAAAATGTAGAAAATAGTGAATCTTTGTTATTCAATCCTCCAAGTGTACAATTTTTGCAACTTTACCAAATTGACTCAAAATGACTCCTAACCAAAACTGACCCAAAACATTGCAACATGGTCTTAAAGACATTGTTTGAAAACAAAAAAATTACCTTAAACATAAAGACACTACAAGCTAAAGCCCTTTTACAAAATGAAGGCCCAGGTGCCCTGCACCATAGGCACAATTCCTTAGGTACTTCATTCTCACTGATCTTTTACAATGTCACTCATAAATTCGAGATTCTCTTATAATGTCTACATCATAAGTTATCATGATGAGGTTAACTTTAAATGAGTAACTTGAGATTCCCTCGCTAAGCTTCACATGCTCTTTTATAATGGCTTCAAATCAGAATTGAGATTTGTCAAGATCATCAAAATAAGGATGTTGCATTGTTTTTTTGGATGGGATTCTCTTCGATGGCTCATACATCATTATTTTCTATAAGGAGAGAAAAATAAATTTTTAGTATTTTACTTACAAATATGCAAAGTAAAAGAAGAAAAATAAAGAGCATCCAAAATGGAAATGAAATGAAAATAGATGGAAGGCACTTACAGACAACAAATCCACACCATTTGGTTCCAACTCAGGAACAACAAGGCATAAATATTGATGCTCCCATTGAGGATAGGCATGCCAGTCTCTGAACTTAGTCACTCCTGGTCATACATCTTCACTGGGAGTTCCAAGATACCTATTGTGCATAACACCTCTCATGAATAGAATAACTTGAAATTTGAGATGCTCTTATAATGTCTACATCATAGGTTCTCATGATAAGGTTAACTTCAAATGAATAACTTTAAATTCCCTCACCAAGCTTCACATGCACTTTTGTAATGACTTTAAATCATAATTGATATTTTTCAAGATCATCAAAATAAGAATGTTGCATTTCTTTTTTGGCTGAGATTCTCTTGGATGGCTCATAATTTGCATTTTCTACAAGGGGACACCAATAAATTTTTGGAAAGTTACTTGCAAAGTAAAAGAAGATGATAGCATTGGCATAAAAAAAATTAATGTGCATACAAGTATAAATTAATAAGATCTAATGTGCATACTTACAAATTAATCCAATGAACTATCTAGGTCTACTCTACTCTTTATTGTGTCAAGTATTGCCTCATGGTCAGACTCACAAACCTTCCACAAGGTCTTGTTCAAAGGTCTACCCTCATATTTGGTCAAACGAAAATTGGATGCCATGACAAGGTTTGAGTAATGAATAATTTTATGATGTGTTTCAAAGTCCTGAAATAGCCAATGTTTAACACTCTTATGTGGGTACCTTCTAAGACACATTCTAGTAACAACAATTGAGCCTGTACGTATTTGATGTTTTCTCCATCTATAACTAGGGCCTCCAATTTATTTTTGGCCTCAACAAAAATCCACAAGTAATAGTCTATTCCTTCTTCTTTTTCTTCATCTACAATAACTACATAAAAATGACCTACATTGATATGTGCAACAAATCTTTTGAAATTAGTCAACATTTCGAATATACTACAAAGTAAGATAACAATACAAATTTCAAAAACTAAGCAAGTAGATATATTACCTGGTTGAACTAGATCTGATATGTGGTCAAAGTTGACGGATGATTCCATCTGTGTTAGTTCCAATGTCGTCAAAGGGTGATACATGTGAAGTGGGATAAGATAATTTGTCAACCATTTTTCAACCCACTCCCTTGACTCACAATCATTCTAGGCTTGCATTGTACATGAAGAATAAAATCATGCCATCTTTTGTGTATTGATACTCCATGAACCTGCATCAAAGCTAAGGAAAGAGTGTAGATCACTTGATCCTGTTAGTGTACAACAATCCTCATATGGTGCAATGTTAGTATCATCCATCAACCAAAAAAATATATGAACTGAAGACATACCTTCATTACATGGACCCATCGAAGCATTACACCACTTGACGATTGATCTTGTATTTGTCAACTTTGCACTTTCTTTATACTTTAACTCTTCTCCTATTAATTTTTTTTTTCATGCATGCCCCTGCACCATCATGATCCCCCTTTCCATGTCCAACCTCACAAAGTTCCACATATGCTCAACACCTGTAATGACATGCATCTTGCTCAACCAATAGAACATGTGTGAGTTCTTGAACTATGTTGAACAATTATCCAACCATATTATATGTTGACCATATGCTATGCCCCTTTGAGCCAAATCATTGTAGAACATCTGGAAACAGCCTTGCATGAACTCTGGAGAATGTGTGCAATCATCACTAATATAAAAGTGATACTCCCTCAATACCTTCCTTTGGTCGTCTATACTATCAGCTGCATGAATGAATGCTATGTGTAGAAATATTGAAACTTGTGTGGAGTTGTAATACTATGATTGCACCTTACGTTATTGTTGTAGAGTGTAGTTCTCTACAAATTCAACCACTGATACTATGCTTCCAACTGGAAAGGTGTCCTTGCATGATTGAAATGTGTGTCCAACCATCGAGCTCTATGGGTATGCCTTGCATACTCATACACTATATTGTCACGAAGCATGGACATAAACTAATACACTAGAATATTTTGAATAAAAAAATCACACCTTTTTGCTTGTGACCCATCTTTTGTAACGTATGCCACTATTTTATACTTCTCGAACTCTACTAGTTTCTATCCCACCTCATCTTTTCTTTCCATATGTTGACATACTGGCATACGCTGCAAGCCGCCACAATGCTCACATGAACCATCTAAGCATGTTGTCCTATAGAATATTTGGCCATCCTCTATTTTACATAAATTTTTTGATAAGAACTCTCTTAAATATGTTGGTGGGGCTTCTATGCCACAATCTTGTAAAACATCATTAGTATGCAAATCTAAACATATAGAACGATAAACATCATAATGGTTAGAAAATTCAATATGTAGTCTACAACAACAAGTAGTGCATGTGTGATTTATCTTGACATAAAAAGGTTTAAGAATTTCAAAATATCTTTGAAAAATACTAATTTGAGGATAATCCTATTGAAATTTATGAAAAAATTGGGTTTGAGTCGTATCTAAAAAATTCTTTGGATGTGGCTCACAGTTCTGCCTGCCGATTCTCCTTCTTACCACATCCCTTTGATTTGAAGATGGCCTTGTGTTATTCTTCCAATACTCTTCAATTAATTTTCTCAATGCTTCACCAATTTTTTTTTTTCATGCTAGTCTCCATGAGAATACCCATAATTCATTTGAATTGGTGCCCTCAACTCTTTGTTTCCTTTGAACGACTCTTGATAAAGTTTTTCTACTAATTCTCATTTTTTCACTCGTCTTTCTAAAGAGACAATCTCTATTTGTTTGACTACTTACCAAAGTCGATGTAATGACACGTTGGGTGACATTACTATCCTTTGAGCATGAGGTCTTACCCACACTCTCATAGGCATCCATTAGATTCTTCACAATAGTGTTTTCACTCAATGTTCTCAACCCAAGAGTATTCATGATGTTTCTATACTCTATACCCCACATCATTTTGACAAATATTTGACATCTTGTGGTCTCATTTAGCCTTTCAAAGAACTATTTCCAAATGTTATCAGCATATCTTCTACAAGTGTGTGCTGGAATGTGCTACAAAATATCCTCATCAATATTAATCAAATACTTTGGCTTCCTACACAAAATTATAGGTGGTTTTCTCCTAGGTACATACATCTCAACATTAGGAATTTCATCAATATTTAATTGAGGTGGGATAGATTGTGTACCTTCAATCGAGGGTGGGGTAGAAGACATACCTTGAGGTTCATGTGGGGATGATCGAATACCTTATTTGTCAAATTTGAGTGATGATGTACTCTCAACTTGAGATGCATTGGATGGTTTCCAACCATATTCACTTGTGATAGATGGTGTCCCTCCATATTCACTTGCGGTAAATGGTGTCCCTCCATATTCACTTGTGCTTAGAGAGAATCAAGGAGAGTGTTCCCTTTAATAGAACACTTTTCCAAGTGTGAGAGAGAATAAATGGAAGAAGAGAGCCAAGTGTCCCAAAGTTGTTTGGAAATTTATTGAGGATAAATCCTAAATTAAATATTTGAAATATTCAATTTGTTAAGACACATGATGAGGTGGAAGGAGAAAAAAGTTGTAGTCATGTGACTAAATTCCAATTTAGAATTTAAATTCAATAATATGAGAGATAATTAAATAAAATAAACTATTTAAATTTTTTTATTTAATTAGGATTAAAATAATGTGATTTAAGATAGACTAATTAGAAAATGAAACATATAAATAAATTTAGAATTTATTTATAAGTAGACAAAATAAAGATCAATTAATTAAATAACTTGTATTTAATTAATTAATTATCCAGACCAATTCTAAGTGTATACATTTTCCCCCTCTTTGAAGTGATGTGTTTACACATTGCTTCAAAGAAAAATTTGTTGTTGATGATGAAAAAAAAATTCAATATGCCCCAGACACTGGTTTTTGAGTGGTGATGGATATATGCCCCCTCATGAGATAAATTGATCAATTTTTCAATTATTAGGATTTTTTTGAATTTTGAATTTTTTAATGATTTTCTAATGATTTGATGATGATTTTCAAATTTTATGATGTTACGATGATTTATCTCCCAAAAAATGATATTAAACCTGCCAACTTTGATTAGTTGATTAATTAAGGCCCTAGTTTTTTAAAAAAGAAAATAAATCCCACTTAATCACCCCTTAAAAGGTAAAAAGATGTAAAATTGAGCTTATTTGTGTCATTTCCATTTTGAAGATTGAGTGATTAGATAAACTTTGAGAAAGTATAGCAAGATGGTGATCCCCTACCACACGCATTGATTTGAGTGTGTTTGACACCACAACTGCTTGACTGTGTATGGACCTCTGGTACTTTCCTAAAAAACCTCCTCGTGAATTTTGAATTTCATTTTTCCCTCATTTTTTCATGTTTGAAAATTGGTTTAACACGTTTTAGCACATTAGGACCCCAATTTAGTGCATGCAACTACTATTCTAGTGCATAGAGTAGAATAGTGCATTGATGTCAAGTTCTAGAGTATAGATTCTAGATTTTAGCGCATATAGGAAATTAGCACATTCATAAACTTTTGTAGCACATCCATAGAATCTTTTAGTGCAATGATAGCTTTAGCACATAGATGAAAATATTTAGTGCATTCGGTAAATGTTTTAGCGCATTAGATGTTTTAGTGCATTGGTGCCATAGAGTGGTGCATTTGGCGTGTTTTTTAGCACAAATGGTTGTTTGGTGCATAGAAACCCTATTGTGGTGCATCTATGAGGTTTTCTAGTGCATCTATGTTTTCAGCACATAGAAACACTATTTTAGCACATCTAGGCCAAATTGACGAAATTTGGATTAGGCTCCTTGATTTTGATGATTGTTGATCACATCAGCTATTGATTTGATGATTTTTGATGATGTTGATAGATTAGATGATGATTAATCTCATGATAGGTGAGAATCAATGATATAATAATGATGATTGACCTCATGATAGGTGAGGATCAATAACAGATGCTCATGATATTTGATCGAAATCTCATTAGAGTTGATTAGATTGATAGGTTGATTGATGTTGATCAATAAGATTCCCGATTTGCAATATGTTATTGATGATAGGATCCTTCGAGAGTCCTTCAGTCTCGGGAGCATTTCCCAAAAACCTAGCATATGATACCCCATTTGATGTAGGTTGATTTATATGTGATTAGATGATGTGGCTTGACTTCTTTGATTGATATGCCCCAATATAGGATCAATAGGGGACTTTTGATCGCTTTGGCTGAGAGGTGGCATAGTGACCACAACACCTTTCACTTAGCCATTGGTGAGATGATATTCATGCCATAGGATTTTTATTGTATTTTGAGGATTCCAGTGGTTGGGGAGTTGGTTGTTTATGATCAGACAAAGCAGGGGGGTATTGATGCACTTAGGAGAGTCTTTGTTGTTGATCAAATTTGTGGATATGAGATTCCATGGCTGGAGATGGTTGATTCATATGTCCCACTACCATGTTGATAGGGTAGGGTTAGATGGGACTCTCACAGTCCCATGCTCAGGTCCTTGCTCTCAAGAACTTCTAGGTGACTCCTTCACCATAACCTTTAGGTCCTATCACAGGTATAGGCACCCCTAGTATTACTGGCCAACCCCTCTATCAATGTTGCTCCATACTACTAAGCCACTCTTGGTGCCTTATCACTTCCACTCCTTGACCCTTACTCTTCCTAAAGGCCAATTTCTCTCAACACTTAATTTTATTCTTGCAGGGGTGTGTAGAGATTGTACTAGCTTCAAGATGGTCAAACTAGGGTTCCTGTTCCATCACAAGACTCCAACTAACCATCACTTTCACAAAATTCCCTCCTAGGGTTTGAAAAGGCTAGAAGCCTAGAGCCCCAATTAGGCCTCCCAACAGAGATAAAATACAATTTCCTTCTAAACCCACCAAAGGACCTAGGTTCTTTGTTTATGGTTTGTGTTTCTCATGCCTACACCTTAAGGATTTTCAAGGTTTCGGAGCAGCACTGCCTGTACATTGCTCAAACACAAAATTGGGTAAAAACCTAGGGTTTCCTAGCTTTTCAATGTTGTTTTCAGACTGTTAAAAAGTTCTCACTCCAAATGAATTGGTGGAGCCTCCCCTTGATCACCATACATTTAAAAGACCTCCAACAAAATTCTCCAAAAATAATTTCTCCAAGATCTCAATTCCCTTGCAAGATATGAGTCTTTTTCACACTGCCTTCCCTAGCCAGACCCTGCCTGGCTCACCTAGGGCAAAGATTTGCTAGCATTCCCTGTACACAAACAAAACCTACCAGCTACCATATATACAAGCATGGTGTCTAGGCACTATTTCCAAAGAGTCGTATGGTTTGTACGGTGGAAAAGTGCTCTAGCACCCCATTTGCTAAAAACAGTCTGGTTCAGACCAACAACTGGACAACAATAAACTATTTACAAAAGACACCTAAAATTGTACAAGAAGCTAATTAACTAAATACAAATGATTGAACGCTAACTTCACTTCATCCTACAACAAAACAGAAACAAATCTGATCCATTAAGACTTGATCAAGATGCCAAAGTCTAGAATTTCTGAACAGAACGCTGTTTTCATCAACTACACAAGTTTACACATAAACATTAAAACTTCCAACCCTGCCCAGGGTCGATTCATCCTTTAAATAGGCTCCCAAAATAGTTGAGCTACTTGGGTCGAGCATTTTAGATGACCTAAAACAAAAATTATAATACCCACTATGTTTTGCAAACCTAGGCAACTTTTTACAACTTAGCCAAAATGAAGTTCTAAAACTAAGTAAGTCTAGTCAATTTATTTCCAACAAATCAAAAACATCCCTAAGCACTCAACACAATGGTCATATGACCTTATGAACAACACAAAAAAATTATAACTTCATTCAATACTTCTATAAACCTAGTATTTTCCCAGGTGCTCCTGCACCATTCTCCCACTCTCAGCACAAACAACTAAGGAATTTTAGGAGAGATCAGAGACATATCAATGCCTTGATTCTTAAAGTCTACTTCTTCTACCCAGCTAGCTTCAGATTCATGCTTGTTCCTCCATTTGACAAGATGCTCCATGTACACCTTGTGCCTTGTAGCGTTCTTCACTCTTGACTCCAAGATCTTCTCTGCTTGTAGCTTGTCTAGAGTTGGTAGTGTCATGTTGTTGACATCCTTGAATATCTCCCTACTACTTTGATCCATGTCAGTGACTGTCGCTTTATACTTAATCAGATCAGCAATGTTAAAAATTGGTGAGATTCCTAGATCAGTAGGTAACTCCACCTTGTATGCATTTGTGCCCTACTTGGCCAATATCTTACAGGGACCCACTATCTTCATCTGTAACTTGGTTGAAATTCCCTTCTGTAACCTTGATTTGTTAAGGTGGACCATAACATAGTCCCCTACTTGAAATTGCACATCTTTCCTTTACATATTTTCCTTCTCCTTAACTTTTTGTGTAGCCTCAGTGACTGTCCTCTTGACCTGCTCCTGAATCTCCTTCATGGTCTGACTGAAGTCTTCTACATGTCCACTCCTATTCTCCATAGATCCAAGGTCTCTGAGCTCACATATTCCTCTTGGGTGCATCCCATACACAACCTCAAATGGACTCTTCCCTGTTGTCCTGTTGACACTATCATTATAAGCATACTCAGCTTGTGAGATGACCATATCCCATGTATGTCCATACTCCTTGGTTAGACACCTCAAAAGATTACCTAACACTTTGTTAACCACCTCTATTTGACCATCGGTTTGAGGATGGTAAGCTGATCCAAATGAAAGATTTGTACCCAATCTGCTCCATAGAGTCTTCCAAAAATGACTCATGAACTTCACATCTCTGTTAGAAAAAATGCTTAAATGCAAGCCATGGATCCTCACAAAATCCTTGAAGAAAAGATGAGCTATGTAGCTAGCATCATGAGTAGTTTTGCAGGGAATAAAATGACTCATCTTGCTAAATCTGTCTACCACAACATAAACACTATCAAAACCAGTCTTGGTCTTAGGAAGGCCTACCACAAAATCCATGCTCACACACTCCCATGGTCTATTAGGAATGGGAAGGGGTTGATATAAACTAGCATTGCTAGCTCCTCCCTTAGCTTTCATACACACAACACATTGTTCCACATACCTTCTAACATCTCTTGCCAAATTAGGCCAATAATAGAATCTTTGTACTAGCTCTAAGGTCTTGTTGATGCAAAAATGCCCACTAAGACTGCCATTATGATTTTCTTGAATCAGATTTTCCCTCATTGACCCTCTTGGAATACATAATTGATTGCCCTTAAACAACAACCCACTTTGCAAAGTATACTTAGAATATTGGCTATGGAAATGGTTCTCAAAGTTAGAACATACCTTATAGGCCTCTAAAAATTCTTCATCCTCTCCATATAGGTCCTTGAAATTCTCTATGCCAATTCTCTTGAGCTGTATCTCTTGGACTGTCAACAATCTCCCGCTCAATGCATCTACCACCTTGTTCAGTTGTCCTTTCTTATGCTTGATGGTAAAAGTAAAATCTTGGATGTATTCCATCCATTTCAAATGCCTATTACTTAACTTCTCTTGAGTGTTGATAGCGCTTAGTGCCTGATTGTTAGTAAAGACCACAAACTCCTTGGGTAGATGGTAATGCCTCCATTTCCTAAGTGACTAAACCAAAGCATAAAGTTCCAGGTCATAGGTTGAATATTTCTTCTTAGCTTCATTGAGCTTCTCACTAAAGAAGGCTATAGGCCTACCCTCTTGACTAAGCACTCCTCCTATTGCCACTCCACTTGCATCACATTCAACAGTGAACAACTTATCAAAACTAGGTAATAAGAGAATTGGTTGAGTTGCCACTTCTTGTTTTAGTTTTTCAAACCCTTTCTCAGCCTCTTGAGTCCACACAAACTTAGTTTTAAAACCACCCTTGATTGTATCTAGGACTATTTCACATATACCGCCAAAGTTCCTTATGAATTTTCTATAAAATTGGGCCAATCCATGAAAAGTCCTTACCTCTGTTGCTGTGGTTGGTGTAGGCCAGTTTAGGATGGCTTCCACCTTGCTTGGATCCATCTTTAATGAGCCCTTGGACACCACAAAACCCAAATAGACCAGCTCTTGCTTGAAGAACTCACACTTCTCAAGATTGATTGCCAACTTCTCCTCTTGCAACCTTTTAAGAACCATCTTCACATGCTTCAAATGTTCTTCTGCTGTCTTCCTAAAAATGAGTATATCATCAAGATACACTACCACAAATATCCCTGTGAAATCCTTAAGTACTTCATTCATGAGTCTCATGAATGTACTAGGGGCATTTGAGATGCCAAATGGCATCACTTTCCACTCATATAACCCATCATTTGTCTTAAAATTTGTCTTCCACTCATCACCATCCTTAATTCTGATTTGATGGTAACCACTCTTGAGATCCAACTTAGTGAAGTATTGTGCTCCTCCTAGACAATCCATTAAGTCTTCAATCCTAGGGATAGGGAATCTATATCTGATTGTGATTATATTTATTTCTCTAGAATTAGTACATAACCTCCACTTATATCCTTTCTTAGTTGCTAAAACCATTGGCACTGCACATGGGCTGATGCTCTTTTGAATCAATCCTTGATCCAACAGTTCTTGCACTTGCCTAGCTACCTCTAGGTTCTACTCAAGTGTAAGTTTTTATGCTGCTTTGTTAGGTAATGAAGCTCTAGGTATGAAGTCAATTTGATGACTTATGGCTCTCCTTGGTGGTAGAGTTGCAGGTGTACCATCACTGGCTATAATCTTGTACCTGTCAAGCAACTTTTGGACTGCTTCCGGTAGGACTGTCTTTTCAGCCTTATCTTCCTCTTTAGGTTGCAACACAACCACATATCCTTCATTCCCTTGCTGTAGGTCCTTAAGGAACTCCTTACCACTGCTCAACATGATGTTAGGTGTCTTGGACTATCCTTCATCTTCTTCTGATAGTGACTGCAGCTTGAAGGTCCTTCCATCCTTTTTGAATGAAATGGTATTCTCCTTCCCATCATAAATAGCACTTCTGTCATACTACCATGGTCTACCTAGTAGTTGATGGCATGCATCCATGGGTAATACATCACAAATTAACTTGTCTTTATATCCTCCAATGGAAAACTCCACCGTTACTTGCTCATTCACTAAAACACTCTGCCCTTTGTTCAACCATGTGACCTTGCAGGGGTTAGAGTGGGGTACCTTCTCCAATTTTTATTTTGCTACTGCCTCCTCTGAGATTATATTATCTGTTGAACTTGAGTCTACTATGACCTTGCATACTCTACCAAGTATCTTGCACCTTACCCTCAATAGAGCTCTCCTCTATTTTGGTTCTTCTTTAACCAATTGTCTGATCAAGACTCTGTTAAACATTAGATTCTCTCCTACCTCAGATTCTATATGACTGATCTCATATGCTTTGGGACTCACAGTGTCCTCTTGTGCATAAGCCACTCTCTTTTCATTGCTTGATGAAGATGCTTTCTCTGAGCATCTATAAGCAGGATGGCCTATTTGATTACAATGATAACACTTCATGTTTGCAAAATAGGAATTGCTCCTACCTGCTCCTCTTCCTCTGTTTGAACCTCCTTGAGGTCCTATACCTCTATTATATCCACCTCTGGAAGATGTTTCACCTCAATGCTCTGTGAGTTTAGACTCACCTTGACTTCTTTGGTCACTGCCTCTTCCTTGGTAGCCACCACGCTGTCCTCTTTGATCTCTTTGATCTCTGCCTTTGCCTCTGCCCTTAGAAGCCTGATCTTGCTTCCTCTTCTTCCTTTCCTCAATCTTTATGGCCAACTGATAGCATTGGTGTACTGTCTTGGGACTTAGTAAATCCATCTCCTTTTGAATGTTCCATTTCAAGCCATTAAGGTACCTAGCCACCTTGAGACTCTCATCCTCTGTCACATTAGATCTCATGCAAAGTTTTTGAAACTCCTCAGTGTAAGTGTTTACATCTTGGTCTTTTTGCCTCAGACTTTGCCTCTTCTTGTGCAATTGAATCTCATAGTCATCTGGCATGTAGGCTTCCTTCACCTTGGCAACAATTCCTTTCCATGTTGATATGGGTTATTTGCCTTCTTTTTCCCTCTCTATCTAAATGAACTTCCACCATGTCAAGGTTGATCCTCTCAATCTTGATTTAGCAACCTTCACCTTTTGTGCTTCAGTGACTCCATCACACTCAAAATGATTTTCCATGCCTTCTATCCAGTCCATGACTAAATCAGGTTCCATTTTTCCACTAAACAGTGGTATGCCCTCAAGTGCTTTCCCACTCAAAGCTTTCAATGCCTTCAAGAAAGGCTCCTCCAAAACAAGGTCAAGTGCAGGGGTCTTATCTTCCTCTGCAATCTCTTCTTCCTTTGGTATTCTTCCCTTAAACTGTGCACTCCTCATTGCTTGGTCAAGTTGGGATATTCTTTCCCTCAATTGTTTATTGTCTTCTTCCTACTCTTCAACCATCTTGTCCAGTTCTGCATTTGTCACCATGGTGGAAGAATCACTAGACTCAGGGTCTGACATAAAAGATTCTTTCCCAAATATTTAACTTGCTCTGATACCAATCTGATAGGGTAGGGTTGGATGGGACTCTCACAGTCCCATGCTCAGGTCCTTGCTCTCAAGAACTTCTAGGTGACTCCTTCACCATAACCTTTAGGTTCTATCACATGTATAGGCACCCCTGGTATTACTGGCCAACCCCTCTATCAATGTTGCTCCATACTACCAAGCCACTCTTGGTGCCTTATCACTTCCACTCCTTGACCCTTACTCTTCCTAAAGGCCAATTTCTCTCAACACTTAATTTGATTCTTGCAGGGGTGTGTAGAGATTGTACTAGCTTCAAGATGGTCAAACTAGGGTTCCTATTCCATCACAAGACTCCAACTAACCATCGCTTTCACAAAATTCCCTCCTAGGGTTTGAAAAGGCTACAAGCCTAGAGCCCCAATTAGGCCTCCCAACAGAGATAAAATAAAATTTCCTTCTAAACCCACCAAAGGACCTAGGTTCTTTGTTTAGGGTTTGTGTTTCTCATGTCTACACCTCAAGGATTTTCAGGGTTTTGGAGTAGCACTGCCTGTACACTACTCAAACACGAAATTGGGTAAAAACCTAGGGTTTCCTAGCTTTTCAATGCTGTTTTCAGACTGTTAAAAAGTTCTCACTCCAAATTAATTGGTGGAGCCTCCCCTTGATCACCATGCATTTCCAAGACCTCCAAAAAAATTATCCAAAAATAATTTCTCCAAGATCTCAATTCCCCTGCAAGATATGAGTCTTTTTCACACTGCCTTCCCTAGCCAGACCCTGCCTGGCTCACCTAGGGCAAAGATTTGCTAGCATTCCCTATACACAAACAAAACCTACCAGCTACCATATATACAAGCATGGTGTCTAGGCACTATTTCCAAAGAGCCGTATGGTTTGTACGGTGGAAAAGTTCTCTAGCACCCCATTTGCTAAAAATAGTCTGGTTCAGACCATCAACTGGACAACAACAAACTATTTACAAAAGAAACCTAAAATTGTACAAGAAGCTAATTAACTGAATACAAATGATTGAATGCTAACTTCACTTCATCCTATAACAAAAAAAAAACAAATCTAATCCATTAAGACTTGATCAAGATGCCAAAGTCTGGAATTTCTGAACAGAACGATATTTTCATCAACTACACAAGTTTACACCAGAACATTAAAATTTCCAACCCTACCCAGGGTCAAGTAATCCTTTAAATAGGCTCCCAAAATAGTTGAGCTACTTGGGTCGAGCCTTTTAGATGACCTAAAACAAAAATTATAATACCCACTGTGTTTTGCAAACCTAGGCAACTTTTTACAACTTAGCCAAAATGAAATTCTTAAACTAAGTAAGTCTAGTCAATTTCTTTCCAACAAATCAAAAACATCCCTAAGCACTCAACACAATGGTCTTATGACCTTATGAACAACACAAAAAAATTATAACTTCATTCAAGACTTTTATAAACCTAGTATTTTCCCAGGTGCTCCTGCACCACATGTGTTCTTGTTGGATTCATTGGAGGTTTTCTATGTCCCAATTGTAGGTCAAAGGGACTGTCAGTTGGTTTGAGCTAGATTATGGAGAGCATGATTACATAGGAGATTCAATATGCCTAGGGATCTTGCATACTAGCTCACTTGTACCATGGTCTTCACTAGGAGGTTTACCTCATAGGGGCCAGTTTGTTAGTAGGAGTGACATTACTACAGATATGGGTGTGGGAGCACATATTTGTTACTCATCCAGTGGCTGATAGAGTTCATCTAGCTAGTCAACCATACATTTTTGGATATACAAGTCTAGTTTTCGAGCATAGGTTGGAAAAATTAGAGTACTGGTAGAGGGTTTTGGATGATTTGGATACTATGACCTGTAGGCGTTATCTAGACTGCAAGCAGTGGCTAGAGGATGATATAGAGATGTTGTATGTCTGCACTACTAGGTACCTGATTGGGAGGACACCATTTGTGATAGAGATATTTCTACTGATGAGAGTGCTTCGACAGTATGGGTGAGTACATGGTATGCCCCAGGTAGTTTCCTTCTATGCACGGAGACGACAAGACATACTAGAGTGGGTACACTCCTTATCTTATGATGCATCATGTGAGGAGTACCTCAGATTACAAGTAGTTGTATGGAAGTATCATCTAGAGATCATTGAGGCCACAATATCACAAGAGTATGTACATTATTTATTTTCACATCCTTTTCTGAGGATATCCAGTCTAGACGAGCCAATACCTTTATTAGATGGTGCTCAAGCACCGAGATGAAGGAGGGGTGGAGGAGGTGATGAGGAGGAGGAGATAGCAGCGATGATGGAGATGGGGATGGTTGAGGGGATAGATATGGAGGAGATGGAGATGCAAGTAGATGTGGTGGAGGTGATGGAGGTCTAGGGCTGATATTGGAGGCTAGAGTGACTCGAAGGAGGAGATCCACAATATCTACAAGACCACAGTAGATTCACATTCATTTTCCCTCCCACCACCAACAGGTGTAGATAGCTGCTTTACAGGCCTAGGTACAAAATTTATAGGGTTAGATGGCATAGGAACAGGCACAACTAGAGACACAAGCACATGCATAAGCATAGGCATAGGCATAGATTGCTACTCTCACAAGAGAGATAGATAACTTGAGACAACGGTGTGAGCAGGAAGAGGTTTTGTCAGAGATATTATAGAGAGTTGTTGAGGGTACTAGACGACAGTAGATTACCTTAGAGAGGTACAATGCTCTACTAGGGAGGCCGAGTATTACAGGTTACGGTATCATGAGGTAGTTCCTATAGAGTAGCATGTGAGTTATACTCAGTCTACCAGTGCCATATCAGGATGCAATCATTCTCGGACTACTAGCAGGGGTGTGACTAGGCCACCGCATAGAGATCTAGGTACAGTACCATCAGGTGGTGTAATAGGAGGTGTAGGGTTGGCATTGTCTAGGGGAGCAACACATAGCTCCTTGTTTGATCATATTTGATGTACTTGAGACATTTGTAACACTGATTTTTTGTTGAGGACATTGATGATTTCTACCATTTTGATGATATACCTCTTGACATATTTGGATATTAATGTACACTTGACATTATTATTTTGAGATTTATATGATATGCAACAATGATTAGTGATCTATATGTTGTCTATGTGCTTGTGTGATGGATACCTATGATGGATGCATTTAATTTCTACTTTAGATGCTATGTGATGTTTACATGATGCTTATATAATTATGACATGATTATTTATGGATTCCTTAATGAAAAGATGATGTATGGATGATGATTCTATATGTCCTTATGCATGATGATTTTATGCTATATGAGATGGATGCAAATAAAATGTGATACCCCTTATTTTTTTGTATTTTCTTAGTGTAAATATATTATACTTCTATATTATATGGGATGAATTTTATTATGCAAGTGAGATGCAATGCACTTCATGTTTTTGTATTTTTTGAATGCAAACATATGATCTAAATACATGGATGGGTGTATGATGATTCTAATGCATGTATGATATGATAATGCTTTCTAATGTATGATATGTCTATGCAACTATATGTGAATGATCCTGTTTTTGTTAATGTCAAATGTACTCAATCCATTGATGAGAGAGATAACAACATTTTGAAAACTTTGCAAGCCTAGGAAAATCTATAATATAGATGCAAAACTATTATGGATGCAATCTACTTAACCATGCAAATCTAAATATGCAATGTTTTCATCGTATCAGTCGATATTGTCATGCTTTTATCATCATTGAGCCTTTTGAATTGTTGAAAGTGAGTACAAACATTGATGGTATAATTAGACCATGATGAGCTAAGTACTACTTTCATGATTTCTAATATTGCAAGTTAACACAAGCATCGAGGTATAATAGCACCGAGATGACCTAAGCATTTCTTGTGTAAACAAACAAGATTTAATTGTTTTCCTATGCAAATTTGAAATGTCATCAATGATACTTTGTAGAGCATGTCTCATGATAATTTGTATAGTAGTAATGATTAACTCACAAATAGTAGACAAAGAAAATATCATTCTCCTTCCTAGCTCCTCTAGTCCATGACGTCATTGAGTTGTTCCAGAGAAATGACAACAAAAATCAAAATACCACAGTTGAACATTCATGCTAAAGTGATAAAACAATGATTCAGAAGTACATCATCCATTTAGATATTTTTTGATTGATTTTGTTATTGATTTAGATGGTTGATGTTTAAGATTTATGATCAATGTTCAATGCTGATTTTTAGTATGATTATCGTGTTTGTTGGGTTGTGTTACTATTTTCTTGTCTATTGTGTTAAGCTCAAATTAGGTTGCCCCCAGTGAGTTTAGGAATTTTCCCCCAATGAGAAACCAATCATTTATTATGGATATGCACAATAATAACCAAGCCAGGGTGAGACACAACCACAACACCTAGATATATACATGAGGTTCTTTTGATGATCAAACATAGTGATGGTGAAAATAAAATGACCGACATGCGTGACAATAGATGGAAAAGCTAATCTATCACAAATAGCGCTTGTTGCCAAGTTTTCACTACTTGTTTTTATTGCACCTTCTTTTAGATTATATGATTTTTTTGTTGTTACCAAGATGCCTATTTGCCAGGTTTTCATCAAGGTAATGATTTTTTTTATTTTTCACTTTATTTTTCACTTTATTTTTGTCTTTTTTTTCATTTTTTTCCTTTTTTGGTGTTTTTGATCTTTTTCATTTTTTTTGGATTTTTCCACTTTTGACTGTGCACTGGATAAGTTATATGTAAAACTTCTTGAGATGAAGATTGTTGATGAGCTCCTCAAATAGGTCCCCTTCAAGTGTAGACAGTTGATAGGCTCCAAATCCATAGAGTAATACAACAACAAAAGGACCTAACTGGTTTGGTTCAAACTTCCCCTTTTTTTCTCAATCTTGTTGATTTCAAGGATTTTCTTTAAGACCAAGTCACCAACTTGAAATTTTCTTGGTCTTACTCTATGATTATAACTTCTTGAAATCCTTTGTTGAAAGTTTTCTTTAGTATGATAAGCCCACAAAGCAGGAATTAGTTGCATGTGCCAATCATGTCTAACATCGTTGAAAGTTTTCTTTAAAATTTTCAAAATGGTTTTTTTTGAGGCCCCTACCTGACCATTCCACTGAGGGTAGTAAGGTGTGGAAAATAGATGTTGGATATGAAACCTTTCAAAAAGTTCTTAGACATCTTGATTCTTCAAGGGTCTACCATTGTCAATGACAATGGACTGAGGAATACCATACCGACAATTTAGGATGAAGGATGCAATTTTTTTCTAGTGATTGTAGTTAAGGGAACAACTTCAATCCACTTTGTAAAATACTTTGTGGCTATGATTATGAACTTTTGTCCATTGGATGAAGATGGATGTATTTTTCCCACAAGATCGAGTCCCCATTGACAGAAATTCCATGTTGAGGAAAATGGTTGCAATTCCTGGGTTGGTGCATGAATGAGGTTTCCATGGACTTGGCATTTCTTACACTTCTTGAAATTTTGAAAAGACTCCTCCATGTTCAACCAGTAATACCCCAAGCATAGGAGTTTCTTAGCGAGAGTTAAACCACTTGAATGAGTACCAAAGATAGCTTCATGAACCTTGTGTAAAATGGTTTCAGCTTTGTTACATTCAAAACATCGAAGGAGAGTACCATCAAGACCTCATCGATAAAGTATATCGGCTATCAGGGTATGTTGAGCTGCTTGTCGAATAAAGTTTCATTTTTTGTATCAGGATAGATTAGGTGGTAGGGTATTATCTCTTAGATACGTGTAGATCTTCCCATAGATAGAAGAATCAACTTCTACTAGATGGTATATGACTTGGGATTGGGGATTATCATAGGTGGGGATTAAACACTTGTTCCACCATGAACTCATAATGAGCTCATTTTTGGTATCTATAGAGAGAAGTGATGGTGCCATGGAATTAGCAACTTTGTTGTCCCCTCTTGGAATTTGTTCAAATTTGTTTTGAAAAATTACCTTTTTGAAGTCAGAGCCATTCTTTTATATGGAATCAACTTATCATCTTTTGTCTTAATCATCATTCACCTAATTTATGACTAGTTGAGAATATCCATAGATATAACTATGATTTTCCCACTCTCGACTGTCTTGATACCAATGATCAATGCTTCATACTCAGCTATGTTTTAGTACAAGGAAACATTAGCCTATAAGACTTTGGAATGAGTATCTCCTTGAGGAATGACAAATAGAATTTTGACACCTGCCATGTTTCATGTAAGATCCATCAAAGTATAACATCCACTATCGTGTTGACACTATGGACATCTACATCTAGAAACTCAATGTTCATGGGATGATCATCTTGTGCTATGGTGGCTGGTCTAGTATCCTTGGCCCTTCATTGCTTTTTGTCCACATATTGGATTGTCAAAATTGCTCAATATCATTACCCATTTGTTAGTCTTCTAGTTAAATTGGCTTTGTTGAGTAAATATTTCAATGGATCGATACTGGCTATCAATTTAATGGTATGTGTTAACATGTAATGTACCTATTGAGTAGCAAACACTACCGCAAAACAAGCTTTTTCAATGAATGTGTAGTTGATTTCATAGCCATTCAATGTTTCACTGATGTAATAAATAGCCCTTTCTTTTCCTGCAGAGTCTTCCTATGCCAACAGAGCGCCCAAAGATACCTCAGTTGTTGCTATGTAGAGTAATAGTGGTTTTACTTCTATTGGTGGTACCAAGATAGGTGGGGACATTAGATACTATTTCAGTTGATTAAAAGTTGCTTCACATTTTTCATCCCATTTGAAAGAAACATTCTTGTGTAGTAAGTGATTAAAAGGATGAGTTTTATCTGCTAGTTGTGCAATAAATCTCTTGATAGGTTGGAATCATCCCTGTAAAGATCTGAGTTGGCTGATATTCTTAGGAGGAGGCATCTCCATGATTTCTTTGACTTTGGTTGGATCCACTTTGATACCCTTAGCTAAGACTATATATCCTAAGAGTTTTGCTGATGTCACACCAAACACACATTTCTTTGGGTTTAATCTCACATTGAAAATTTCCAATCGAGTGAAGATTTTATCTAGGATTTCAAGATGTCCTTCTCTGGTGAATGATTTGGCTAACAAGTCATCCACATAGTCCTCCATAAAGGTGTGCATCATGTCATGAAATATTGTCATCATCACACGTAGATAAGTGGCTCCTGCGTTCTTCAATCCAAAAGGCATGACGTTCTACCAGAATGTACCCCATGGACA
>VDFB02163498.1:0-20886 GCA_007258455.2 Sequoia sempervirens
AAAGGATATGAAGGATGTCAGTATATATTTTTCATGCTCTAAGAGTCTGAGAGAATACTTGCCTTTCTTGTTCTTGGTGGCTGCTTGAGCAGGTAGCATTATTCGCAGAGGTGTCTACATCACTGAGCAACAAGTGTTAGTAGGCATAGCTAATGAGCATTAGTGTCAAACGAATAATTCTAATGCAAGTTCGATGCCCTGAGAATGTGATAGAATACTTGCCTCTCTTGTTCTTGATTCTCACTTGAGCAAGCAACATCATTGGCAGAGGTGCCTACATCACTGAGGGACAAGTGTTAGCAGGCATTGCTAGTAAGGATTAATGTGAAATGCATAATTCTAATATAGGGGAAAGGATATTAAGAATGCGAGTACATATTTTCATCAATCTTTCGCTTGTTCGATGGCAAGTTTTCTGCCACCATTGAATGATCCATGTTATGTTATCTAGCAAACGGAATTGTTGTTTTCCAAATGCTCCTACAGTGCATGCAATAGCAGATCTGTGCAATGAATGAAACAAAACAAATTGAATGAAAAACATTGGTAGCAAGTAAACTAGTTTTGAAGCTTGTTGGTGTCAAGCGTAAGGCATTTACCTATTTGAAGAGGGTCTTGTTGCCGTAGTCTTGAGTCTTTAACTAGTCAAGGGCATAGACAGGCTAAAGTAATAGTGATAGTATGCAAATTGAAATATTGATCTCACAAATGAATTTGGCATGCCTGCCATGAATGAGGTTGAGAGTCAGTTAGAGTGTTTGGAATCTTTTGCCCTGGTAGTACATGCACCATGTAGTCTTTAGAGAAATAAGAGAGAAAAGTTAAATTGTTGTTAAAAAAATGTACCATCAAAAAGTTGTAAAATACAATAAACTCTCAGATTGAAAATAAATTGGTAGTTTTGAGATTAGTAACAAACGATATCCATATCAATAGTAGATGGCATAAATAACTCATAACTGTTTCCTAACAGTCCATGTCTTAAGGTAGACGTCTAAGATCTTAGTAAATTTAAAGAAGACAACAAATAAAGTATTAATTATTATATTAAAAAATGACAACATATCCAGATTTGTTTCAATTGAAAAAGAAAATGCATGATTACAATTGTTGAGTATGAAAAGCAAGTATTATTTGAAGATTAAAATGAACAAGAATATTTACAACTTGTATGTAGATAGGTGCTTACATGCAGCCATATTTATGTTGAGGATTAGATAGAAACTATATTTATGTTGTGATTGGGACTGTAAAGCTAAATTTGCTTCCCATAGTTGGGACTTTCATTATGGTTGATATATCCATTGCAGGTACATCTGCTATTGCTTGTTTTTTTTAAATGTAGGTAGAATTTTCTTTCACTGGATAATACTGTAGGCAAGGGTGTATGAAGAAACGGTCAAGCATCACCAACATCAAATAAAAACATTCTCATTGCCATATATGGACAAATAATTCAGAACCTAGCAAAGAACTCTAAAGATATAGAAAGAGTTTCCATTAAAACTTTTAAAAGTAAGTTGACTTTATTAGAGCAACAATTTTGATACTCTTTACCCTCAAACAATTTTTCTCAAAGAACAATTTAAGCTGTAGGAAGAATCTGTTATGTGCTATAAACTTGCAGTGTGGGATACTCAGGTTCAAAATTCGTCTGGAAGCATTAAGGTGACCCATAACTTCATGGGATATATGGCAAAGTTTTTGATCCTAAGAATCTACTGCATCGTTTCAACAATTTAATTATGTTCCCTGATCACATCTATCATAATCATCATTAATTCAAGAGGCAAGATTTCTATATACTCACCACATTCACCAAGGTCTAATCTTCTTGTACACTTGGCAGCAGCTATTCGTGCATCAACTTTAATTTGCATTGGTCTTCAATCTTCGGAGAATTGAAAGAAGATTTCAAATTACAAATGCAAAGTGAGAACTGTTTTCTAGCAATTGTACCATTGTTAGTATTTTGGAATCAATTTTGCAATAGGGGCACAATTTGTTTGACAAAATTGAGCATGTTTTGACTACAATTGGAAGTGAAGAGATATTGCAAAGTGGTCTGTCCACTATGTATCTAGTACAGTGAAGTTGACGACAACACTTTCAATGTTGCGTATCCAAAAGTGGTCCAATAGACTGCCTGCATGTGTTGTTGGCTTGTCAACAAGTAGTGACAGTTTGTGTTGTTGCATAAATTCAAGGAGGAGTGCTTGTGTTTTTGTAGATTGTAGCATGTCAATGTTAAAGTCGCCAACAACAATCAATTTGGAGGTAGGTGGCATTGAGCTGAGAATGTTTTCTATTAGGCTGAATAAATCATGAATGTGTGTGTTTGGTGTCAAGTACAAATTTCTGATGCGTAGAGCGGTGCCTAGATGCAATAGGTCAATGGGTATCGATTCTATATACTTTTTTGCAAATGTCTGGATGGTTTGGATTGAAACTGTTTTCTTGCAACATGTTAATAGACCATGAATGCTAGATGCAGTATAGTAGTTGCATGTTTGGTTAAGGAAATTGACATGGTCGAGGACATTGTGTCTTGTTTCCTGGAAACAAAGAACGGTTGCTTCCAGCAAGTCATAGTCATGTGCTATTTCTTGGGCATGCAATGCAAAGCTACGTGTATTCAAAGAGCATAGGCTGAAGTGGCTTGAACAGACAGATGCAAGACTGTGTTGTAGTTTCCATTCTGCCAAGGTCGTGAGGCGTTGCATTTCGTTATTTACTTTTTCTGAAACGTTGAAATTTTGTTCCTGCAATTTATGTATGAGGTACAATGACTCAATGTTCCTTACACGTGATAAAGCAGTGTAAACAAGACCATGTTGATAGACTTTACAGGGATCAAAAGCTAGTGTGTCCATTGTGAGACCTTGTGCTCTATGAATAGTTTGTGCACAAGCAAGTTGCAAAGGGAATTGTGCTCTAGTCACTATTTTCGTAGTTGTTCTGACTTTTCTAATGATTCTTGTTACGAGTGTCCATGAAGGCAAAATACAATTTGTGTATAGATTTTGCATTCTTTGACGACACGATTTGCCAACAGTAGGGTCATTGAATTGAATCCACACAATGTCCTCTTAGTCAGTTGTATACGTTTTAAAAATGCCATCTGCACCATTGACAAGGCCATCTTGTGTATCAAGGTTACCAACAATCAATTCAACTAATATGTCTTGTTTGAGAAAAATTGTAGCAGGCAAGGATGTCTTGTCTGGTTGAAATTGGATGCTATCAATGGTTGTATCTTGTTTGTCCATTGCTTCTAGAACGAAGAGCTTTGTGGGTAAGTAGTCTAGCATTTTTCTATTGTGCTCATCAACTGCAAAATTTCTGTGAAACAAGTATGGAAATCGCGGATCATTGGGAGGTGTCTTGTAGCACATCGCATTCAAATAGTTGATGTCTTCACTAGTTTGTTGAGAAGTTCTAGCACGATTAAGTACGAAAATGAAATGTTGATTTGTTTGTCTAATCACGCTGCGTAATTCAAAGCATTTGACATTGTCGACCCAAAAGGTGTATGGCAATTTCTCTTTGTCTATTGTTGGTTCCTCGAATATCCAAGCATCGCATATAGGTTGTGCTTGGTAGAAGTCTCCACAAAATATGATGTCTATATTGCCAAAAGGTTTTGTTGGTGTATGTTTGATTTGACGAAGTCTTCTGTCAATGTTGTAAAGCATTTTCGAGCCAATCAAAGAGACTTCATCAATGAGAAGAATTTGCAATTGCTCAAACTTTTTGCTCAACGTGTCAGCTGTGTTTGAATCTAGGGGTAACATTTTTGAAGAATTGCATGGTAGACGGAAGATTGAATGTGTAGTGGTGCCACCTGCGTTGAATGTTGCTTTTCCTATTGAAGCAACAACAATACCTTTTGGTTTGAGTGGGTCACTGCCCAACTGCTTATCGTAGAATCGGATCATTGCTTCAAAAATGGCTTTACTTGTGAAGGTTTTTCCAGTGCCTGCTCCACCTGTCAAGAACAAGTAGAAAGGTTTATTGGGCGCTAGTCTTTTTTTCATCAGTACATCGTTTAGTACCGATTGTTATTCTTTGTTCAATTGTCTTCGTAAATTGAAGTATTCCTTGTTGCTTAGGAGTAATGGGTGTGCTATCTCTAAAAACATTTTCTTGGAGATTGAGTCTATGACCTTTGTATTTTTCATATGGTTTAGGTCGCTCATGATGTCGTATTTTTCTATGCCATTTTGCAATTTGCTTTTTTCAATTTCATTTGCAATGTCTATTGCTGGGTGCATATCGTTGTTAGCTTTCGTAGCAGTTTCGTCAATGTCACCCCATGTAGGAGCAATTTGTGCAGTGAACAATTTTTCGATTGTTGCAATTTGTGATTTTTTAGCATTGAACACTGCACTCCATGTTTCATATCCAGCGAGCAAGGTTTTCTCACTAGTTTTGAAAGGCACATATAACATAAGTTTCTCTTTGCAATAATTCTCAGGGTCAATGTGTGGATTGTATCTTACATAGCGAATGATCTGCAGAGTTGCTCTTTTTTGGAGCTTTGTTGAGTTCCCTGAATAAAAGGCGATGTATTCAGCTAGTGACAAGTTCTCAAGAGCTTCTGGTCGGTTTGTGTATTTTTCTATTGCAGATGCACACATGATATTTTCAGAATCATCCGGCTCTTTTGCTAATAGTTTAGGGCTTTTCAACATGAAGACTCTATTTTGTAGGGGTGCAGTATTGATGAAAACCGTTTTCCTTGAGCATCTACGCAATGGCAATGAGAGAACAATATGAGCAGCTTGACGACTGGACATTTGTTGGTAGTTTAGCAATGCATTGCCAAGTTTCCGTATGAACTGTATCTTCCCATCATAAGCATGTGTGCACTGTTGCCACAATTGCCGAAATGCAAGAGACAATGTTTTGTCTTGTTTTGTCATATATGAACTACAGTAAGATGCAACAGCATATGCGTCTAAAATAAATTGTGTGTCTGTATTTGCATACCACAGGCTTGGTACTTTTTTTGCAAAGGAATTTATCCAAATATCAGCTGGTTCTCTTTCTAGCATGACTATTTTGCGTGTCAATGTTGATTGGAGCATTGCAATGTAATCAATTTCATTCATTTCCAATTCGTCCAAGAAATTTTGAAATGAAACCTCTTTTGTGTAGTGTTTGTTTTCCAAGCGCTTGAAAAATATTCTTGCTTTGTCCTTAATTGCAGGATGGGGCATGGGCAATGGCTCTAAAATTGTTGTTTTGTTCATGGGAGGTAACGGAAAACTAAATCTACAGCTTGAGTGTCTGTATTTTCTACAGGTCTTTGTATGATGGTGTGTTTGCATTTTGACGAGATTTGTATCAAGCAGTGATGAGTTGCACGAAATGTACTTGTCAACAAAGTTTTCTATTTCAAAATTTAGGCAATTGCCATACACAGGTGCATTTTTTATCCATAGCAAGAAATGAACATGTTCATTGCCTCGGTTTTGGAATTCTGTCACAAAAGAGTAGTCCATGACTTGGCCAAAGAGCTCATGGTTTTTTAGCATCATTTTTTGAAATGCATTGATTCTATGATTAAAATACCGACTACAAATTATTGGGTTCTTTCTGATTTCAAAGTCCAGATCCCTATCCTCTATACTTTCATTGGAGTTGGTTTGTTGCTGAATGGATATTTGTTGTAGAGCTCTGCACAATGGTTCCCATAAGTGCTCAGCACTTGTCAATGTTACAAAAAATGTTGGCGGTCCCAATTGTCTTATCATTGCAAATATGTTTTTTTTGGTGTTTTCTAGGTAGTCTGGTGAGGTGCGGATGCTTTTTAATGTTCTGTAACCTAATGGAGATCTTAATATTTTCGCAAGGGTAGCTGGATTGCGGACATCTTTTGCAACTAACTTTCTATCCTTTAATTCAGTTTTCCTTATGCAAATCCATGCCAGTGAAGATACTTGGCGAATAATTATCTTAATGGCTTTGAAGAAAATATTTGTTATGTGTCTTGCAAAGTCATTCTCTTTATGCATAAGCTCCCATTTTGCTATCTTTTGGTATGTTAAGCTTTTAGTCACGTCAGTTGGCTGAGCTGAACCGTAGAACAAAGTTGGGAAGTTCATTTCCTCTACGTATGTGTCTTGGAAAATGCCAAGAGGTTTAAATCCTTTAGATGGTGCAATTTCAATGATGGTTGTGTCAAGGTCTTTGATTGAATGTGCATCATTGAACCAATGTATAACTGATTCAGTTACGGGTTCGTGATCATCTTCAGACATGTCATTGTCCATACTTGGTTCTGTTCCAGTATCTATATGCAATTTTGTTGTTCTCTTTTCCAATTGCTCTTCCCAGGCTTTATTTATCGAGATGTTATGTTCTTTGTACAATGGTGTTCTTGATAGTGTCATTAAAGCATTCATCACAAGACCAGGTCTAATATTTCCTTGTGCATATGCATTTTCATATTGTAGCTTTCATTTCAGTCTAACTGCGACTGTTGTATTTTTGTCTAGTTGCCTAGGCAATGCTTGTTGCACTTTATCAAAATCCACTGGAACATTGATGATTGTCCCTAGCAATCCATATTGTGCTCGCCTATATCCTAGTTGCCTAATCTGTGTAAAAGCAATGAGCAAAGACACAAGTCTTTCTTCAAGGGAAGTCAGTGAATGAATGACATCTATTGGTGCATTACGTCTTATGCTCCAAGGTGTAGCAAAACAAGGAACCTTTGCATTTAAAATAGCCTTTGTGCATTGTTTACAAATAGAATGGCCAACTTCCAATGTTTTTTCATTGGTTTGAATGGGAAGCAAAGAGAAAGCTTGACCAAGTGCATGATCAACCTTGCACATGTTTTGCTGAAAATGAAGCATATTGCAAAGGCAACATGGTTGCGTAGGTGTGTCATTTATGCTTTGCAAGTATTTGTCAATGGATTTTTCTACTGTGTTCGGTTTTGTAAATTTCCATTTCTTTTTTGTTTGTCGATCGCTAGTGATTGTGTTCTAGAGTATAGAAGATGCAGAGGATCTACATTTCAGATTTGGCATGTGAAAAGTATGATGTTTACCTGCTGTGCACATCTGTCTTTTAAGAGAATGTAATGATTGTTGATGCGACAAGTTTGTACTTGTGGTGCATACCTGACTTCGATTTCGCATATGCAAAAGACATTGTGCCTGTGGGCATTGCATTTGTCTTTTCATAGAATCTAATGATTGTTGGTGGATTGGATTTGGACTATTGTTGGAGGACTATTTTTTACTTGTGATGTTGTTATTATGTGGAACAGAAGTGGAACTTGTTGTTTGTGCAATGCTTCTATGTGCCATGTTTCGATTACGCATTTTTGCTTTAAGAGAGTGCAATGTCTCATGCGATGTTGATTTTGTCTTTGTGTTTGGTGTAGAAGTCTTTGGTTGTAGGCATTTGCTTATATCATCTAGTGAATGTGTTGCTGCAGGTTTCTGTTTTGTTTTTAAACAATGCGGTGGCTGTTCACGACCAAGATTTTTCCCAGGCCTGCTTTTGTTGTTTGTTGTTTCAATATGGGCAGTTGCTATAGTTGACAGAGAGAGTGTGGCTGCTGCAATGTTTGAGTGGCAGGCCTCTGTTGAAGAAATGTTTTCTTTCAGATAGTTCATTCTCTGGTTGTGTATCAATTCATTGCTTGTATTTGTTGTACAATTACAAGGTTCTAAAGATCTGTATATTTGGTTTGGAGCATCTTTGAATGTTGTTTGCTCATTTCGCATGCCCATTCGTTGTTGACCTATGCCACGTATTGTTGCTTTCAAACATTGTAAAGAGTTACGAACATGTAGGTTTGAGATGGGAAAAGTTCATGTTCTTTTATGATCTAGACTTGCTGAAATGTAACTAGTTGTATTGTCTCTTGCAATATTGTACGTGGAAGTGGAGTGCGATGCAGTGCAAGCATCTGATTGACAACTACACAATGCTTTTGGAACTATTAGGTTGCCTTCAAATGTAGGACTAGATGCAATTTTGAAGTCATTTGTCATATATTGAACATCAATGGAACTGTTAATATGCATGTGATGAGTCAATTGTTGTTTTTGTTGAAGTGGTTCATAATGATGATGATTTGAGTTGTCTACAAAGCAAATCAGATTAAAGCTCTTCATTGGCTCTTTGCTATTTCTGTATGTTTTTGAACCAGGCGATGGAGATGCTTTCCATACGTGTATTGTTGCCTGGAATATGTGCGAGAGCCATAATATGCAAAATTCAGTCCCCTCAAGGCCACTTTAGACATATGGTATTCCAATGTTGGAAACTAATGATTGAATTCACAATAGACGATTGTTGTTTGCTATGGTATGCTGACCAGAAGAGCTAAAGCATGCCAACACATACTTGTTCTCAATTTCCAACGCATTTGCTAATGACTGGGCCATGAATAATCGCAAAGCAATTGGATCAAAGTGTTCATCAACTAGGACAGCTATGGCCGCAAACATGCTTTCGTCACATGTAGCGGAAAATGTTGTAGGCCTACAAAGGCCAAGTGTATCAAATGCATTTGCAATTGTGGTCCAAGTGCTCTCGAAACTGCAATATGTGTTTGCCAAGTGTCGCTGAATGTTTTGAATGCAATTGTACGTGTTTAGTCGTGAAAACACAGGTTCAAAGTGTTCAGCAGCAAGATTTGTATCATGGAAAAGAATTGATATCATAGGATTGCATTCGTCCTTGTTGAAATGCAAGTACCTTGTTTTGAACCTTGCAGACCAAATGCATATTGGTATGTCCAACCAATGTGCTAGCCATTTTAAACAAAATGTGTCACCCCAAAGCCTAGTTTCACCATTGTTATTATGCTCTGTGGTTGAAAGCCTCATTCTATGCAGGTATGTGTTTTTGTCTTCTATACCATGCAATTGTCTAAGCACTGTTGGATGCAAATCATTTTCGTAGGAACTTGAAGCTGTGGTGCAGGCATTGCGAAGACGATGTAGAAAATGGTCAAAAAGACCATTATGTAGCTAATTTGGAGAATATCGAGAGTGAAGCAAAACATGTATCATGTCAAATAGGCAATCACCTACTTTTTAGTTGAATGAATCGATTAAAAAACAATGTGCATCATGGAGAGCTTCATCAATTGATGTAAAATATGGTTCAGTATTCGGTGTGTAGGTCTCCACATCAATTGGCTGTAGGGGGAGTTTTTTTTTTTGGGTGGATTGTTTATGAGCATATTGCCGAAACAGGGTTTTTTTTGGCTAGATGGCAGCTTATATTGTGACTATTCAGTAGTGCAATGACTATTTAGCAAAAAAGACAGGTTGTATTGTGACTATTCAGTAGTACAATGACTATTTAGCAATATGCGAGACTTGCACTGTTGAATGCAATGAAATAGAATTTTTCTTTTTTTGCAAGCAAGCGAAATGAGAAAAGCCAACATTTTATTATCAATACATTTGAGTAAATATTTGGGAAAAGAAAAATAATAACTTAATAATGACCAATAAATGGAGGGGAGGAGCTAATAGTTAGAAAAATGTATAATAGTCAAAGTCTGGTGGTCGAAGAGTATTTGCAATTCTCTTCATTTTTTGTGACAAGGAATGAGATTTTTTTGGTCAACATGCTGAGTATTTACATGATTCCTACATCCAAATAATTGCTTACAAATTGAGCATAATTCTGCTAGCTATAAGTGCAAAATCCATGTTAAACAAAACCTAGTTAAAAAACATTTAGCCCATATATATATATATATAGACACACACATAGGAAGAAAATTTTGCTTCATGAACATGTAAGTCTATCATTAATTTCATATTCCCTAATATACAAGAATTATAGTTAGATTTTCTCAATCCATAAGCCCAATACTGAACAATTGTCAAGAAATGGTATATAGTAACTATAAACGCAATTTTTAAGTTGGTGTTGCATAGTTTCTATATTGTTTCTTATTGCAATGGAAGTTGCAACATGGTAGGAAGTTTAAAATTAGCGACTAATTAACAAACAATTTCTTTTCATTGTGCATGCACTATACAATCCTAAGAAAAGCATTAATTTTGAATTGTTAATGCTTATAGTTCTTGCATTTCTATACAATTATACCTTCTATAAAAGAATACATGATCTGACATAGCAAATGAAAAGGTAGTTTGAAGATTGATGCCAATAGCTTGAATCCCTCCATGCTTGACACCACTTTTAGATGTATTGATCCAAAGCTTCTTAAATATATTTCAAAATAGGAACAAGTGGTTGTCAAAAGAACAAGTACCTGTAACAATTCAAGCATGTAAACAATCCAAATATTGGATTGGGAAAAGCTATAAAGAGACGAAAACTTCCCCATCAAAATATCAATCATCATATTAATTTGCATGAAAACAAAAGCCATATGGAAAACAACAAACAAAATAGGTAAATTGAAATTTTCAAATGTACTTTTGTATGTTGGTACAGGAAAATGTTGCAAAGAAAAAAAGGAAAATTTGTGTACCATTGTCAAATGTGTCTATAGCCCTTTGCACAATGAATTTTCTTTCTTCTTCGTCTATTCCCATAATTTTTTTCTAATTTCTGCATTACATCTGCATGGTCTTTTATTCTTTTCTAGAATCTAGAACAAATGTATTGAACAATATCAAAATAGGTTAGCTGAAAATATCAAATATATTTTAATATGCTAATTCACCAAGAACTTGCAAAATAAGAGGGGAAATTTTGCATACCATTGGAAATTTTATCTATATACTTATGGGTAGCAAAGTTTTTCTCTTCTTGCTGCATGGCCATAAGAACTATTGATTTGTGCATGGAATATGTCTATGCTTCAATTTTTTGTAATGATGAACAAACTGAATCTGTTTAGAAGAATGAGTTGTTGCCATTGTAGAAATAGGATTATAGAATCTGTATTTTGCAAATGCTTCCATTGTACAAAAAGGATTATAGAATATGTATTTTTCAAATGCACTGCACAACACCATTCTCTTGAGTAGGTTAAAGCTACTCATCATTGCATTATTTATATGCAAAATGTGGAAGCATAGATAGTGGAACTAACTGTTTGTCAAAATGAAACACTAGTTATATGAAACATAAGTGGACCTTCTTTAAGAAGGATCAAGGAGCTTCCATGCTAATGCAATTGGAATCAAAGCTAAATTTCCCAAAAAAATTTCTATCATCTTTGTTGCTCACACTAAAGGACATGCACACAAAATGTGGAAGTGTACACAAACCTTAGGAATCGTAGGATATGCACAATTTTTTTATTCATTAATAAATTATTGTTTAGATAGTGGGGTTGGGATATATTTCAAGCATTTCAAAAGAAATCATGGACTGACTTTGGTTGTGCATAAGTATTTCAAAAGAAATCATGGACTATGGCTTGAGATTTATTTAAGCATTTCAAAAACAATAATATTTGTAATGTTTCAACCTCTGTATATTTTCTTTGAGTAATTTGTGAGCCTTGCAAAACATGTGAATTGCTTGAATCATTATCTCAAAAAAATTCCATCTCATTAAATGTAATGCTTGCAACATACACTCTAAAACAAACCAACCAAAAGATACAAAGATCTACTGACCCCACCCAAATCCTCTAAAAATTTTCAAACTATACCTAGAATTGAGATATATAATTGTCATAGGTAGGAAAAACACCAGTACTGGGCATGAAGCCAAAATATTCTTTTTTGTAATTTGAAATTTTATGTCCGTTTGTTTCTCAGTTGTTGCAACAAAAATTAGCTAATAAGAAAACAAAAAACCATGTGTAACAACTATGTGAGCCAATCATAAATTTGGAGAAACAACATAGAAATTTTGCTTTAATAAATAAGTGCCATGGACCATAGGATGAATGAATATATCTTTGTCTATTGGAAATACTAAGAAGCACACTAGAAACACTTTGTTTGGCAAGTTGAAATCACTCATCGTCGCATCATTTATATGCTAAATGAGGAAGCATACATAGTGTAGATGAATTGTTTGACAAGACATAGGACTAGGTGAAATACATCTAGGAAAACAAGAATTAAGAAACATGATTCTTTGAAGAAAAAATAGTTATAAGAAATTTACATAAATCAACAAACAAGTGAAGAGTTTATGGATAAAAGCTAAAGTGTAAATACATTTGTTTTATAAATCTATTTTATAGTAGGCAGGTTTTACATAAATGGGATGATATTTACTAAATACTAGTTCACTGTCTAGTACATAGCCTCCGTTATAAGTAGGATACTACTGCTCTTCAAGTTCTTCCTCATTCGAGGTTCCCGTGTTTACAGTTGTAGTAACATGGACATGGTTGTACTTTGCAATTGCTTCCTTTGTGGGAATAGGAGCATGTCGTCCACATCCAAACAAAAAATATCGTATAGCTGAAGGCCTTTGTGTAGTAGCTAATTGAGGGCATTTGTTTGATGGTTCATGATCTTTGCAGGGTTTACCAAACTCCTTTTGCTTTTGGATTTTTATTCATGTGATCACTTGAGCCAATGTCTCAATGTCAGATAATTCGTTAGCTATTGTCTGTAGATTTATTGTAATAGTAGCTTTTGATTTTTCTGGTTTCTTTTATTCCAGATGTTGATTTTTTGACACCTTCTTCCTATTTGCTTTTCTCCCATCACCCATGAATTCCAACATGAAACATTCAAATTAGTACAACAAAATAAAGAGCCTCTAGGTCCTAGTTTTGAGTTGTAGGCTTTGATACCAATGTAACAACAAGCGCAATGAAAAGAAGACTTGACAAATTATAAATGCAGTTAGTCTCACATTAGCTAAATTGATTGGGCAACGACATGTGTATACAGACATGTGATTGATTTTCTTGACATTGTAGATTATTTAATTAGCAATGCAAGATGTGTGTAAATGAAAGCTAGAATCCATATAGTAGAAAGTAATCGCTAGTACATGCGCATATTGCTAAGTTGAAATCATAACTAAAGGATTTGTTCCTATAAATGGAAAATTAGAATTGGTGACCCCCTAATCATAGTCACTGGAAAGCATGGGTATTTTGTAGAACAACAAATATGAATAGCATAATTGAATAGAGAATACAGTTGGACCTCAAAACAAATAGATTAAACTTCAAAGCCAATTGTGGGCAACTACAAAATGACCAATCTAGTTGGAAAGAAGAAGGGGGGTCCCACCTCCCACTCCCCCTGCAAGTCACCACTCTCCCTTCCTCAACCATGACTCCTCAAGCACTATAGGTTTGAAGCTAACCAAAATTCAAATACACTCATAGGTGCATGACCTCTAATGGGTAGCTTTAGAGCAAGAGATCATATAAATAACGTGCCAACCTGATAGTAGAGATAGGGGATTTCCCACTAATAATGTTTGGATAAAGCAAATGAACTACTTTTTTTTCCATTTTCTTTTTTTATTCATGTTATTCAAATAGTAGCTATAACAAGTCATTACCCTATTGCTCCTTAGAACATGCATAAAGATGATACACATACACAGTGTTAATCGCATGGACAACTACAAAACAATTGATCTGGTTGGAAAAAATAAAGGGGGGGCCACCTCCCACTCCCCCCAAGTCACCAATCTCCCCTCCACTCACCACTCTCCCTTTGTCAATCACTACTCATTGAGCACTAGTGGTTTCAAGCCATGGAGAACTTAGATGCACCCACAGTTGCACAACTTTTAATGGGGTAACTGACAATACTCATACATAGCGATACTCACATGGCCAACAATATATTTATTTACAACTTCTTGACAAAAAATTTTCAACCACACACCCAATTCCAGGTGCATGTGCCCTTCTTGAAAAAAAAGACAAAATATTAGGGATAGAAGCATAATATTTCACCCTCTCTTGGTGATTTGATAGATTATTTAAAATTGTTACTAAAAATTTAAACCCCTAGGAAATTCGGCACTCACCAGTGTAGGCCAAGATAAATAGTCATTTTTTTTCTAGAAAAAAAAACAAAAAAAAAACTTTTGATTCCAACCACGCGCTCAATTCTAGGTGCATGTTGCCTTCTTGAAAAAATAGACAAAACATTAGGGATAAAAGCGTAATATTTCACCCTCTCCCAATGATTGGACAAACTGTTTAAAATTATTACTAAAAAAATTAAACCCCCAAGAAATTAGGCACTGACCAATGCAGGCCAAGACAAATAGTAATTTTTTTCTAGCAAAATAAATGGAAAGACAAAAATTTGGATTAATGTTGCATCATATCCTGCACTTGGTTCCCAAGGCACAATTAAAATTATTTTATGCTCAATCCAAAACATTAGTCTCCTGCTATAAAGGTAGGGACTAACTCCCAAGGAACAATTAAATTTTCTCTTTGCTCAATCAAAAACATTAGTCTCGTGCTATAAAGGCAGGGCCTAATCCTACTTAGTGGCAAAGTAGGGCATTTTGAGCTGACAAAGATAAATAGTAATTCTTTTCCCAACAAAATACATGAAAAATCTAGAATGTGGATTAACAAGGAATTGTATCCCACACTCAGTTCCCAACACATAAATAAATTTTCTCTCTGATCAATCAAAAATATTAGCCTCCTATTATAAAGGTTGGGACCAATGTTTCCCAACTATAGAATAGTCGATTTGGTTAACAAAAATCAAGGGGGGCCGCCTCCCACTCCCCTCCCAAGTCACCACTCTCCCCTCCACTCACCATTCCCCCTTCCTCATTCATCACTCTCAGTGGTAGTGGTTTCAAGCAAAGGAGAATCCATGTGAGCCATTAGATATGGCATAGAGACTTCAAGGTGTAGCATATGCAAAATGAATTAAATGTGTAAGCAATATTTCAAATGTTGACTTTCACAGGATGGCATAGAAGCAACCAAACATGGAACATCACCAACAAGGAAACAACAATTAAATGAAAACATCCAATGAAGAATGAGCAGCCACAAAGAATGACACAAAGAATTGTAATTATGAGCACAATGTCTAATGCCTCTTTATTTTACCATGGCAATAATTTTAAACAAGTTGTCCAATCATGAGGAGAGGGAAAAGTATTATGAAATTTTCCCTAATGTTTTTTCTATTTCTTCAAGGAACGACACATGGACCTAGAATTGGGCATGTTTCGTTGCTTCTATGCCATGGCATCAATGAAGAATGAGCAGCCACAAAGAATGACACAAAGAATTGTAATTATGAGCACAATGTCTAATGCCTCTTTATTTTACCATGGCAATAATTTTAAACAAGTTGTCCAATCATGAGGAGAGGGAAAAGTATTATGAAATTTTCCCTAATGTTTTTTCTATTTCTTCAAGGAACGACACATGGACCTAGAATTGGGCATGTTTCGTTGCTTCTATGCCACCCTATGTAGGCCACCATTTCAGACATTGCTTACACATTTAATTTTTTCTACACATGTTGCACTAGTAGCATAGACAATGCATTGTATTGTTTTAGAAAATTCCTTAAGGAAATGTGCTCTCATGGAATACCATAATAAGAAAATGCATGTATGGAAGAATCTGTAGCAAAGACAAGGCAACAAACTATTTGGGAAATTGCTTCAAATGAATTTGGTACCACAATGTTGGAATGCTATTTGGATTGTCATAGCATTCCATCACGATGGGGGCACATTTCTTTGAGACATATTTCCAAATAGTTCAACGCCTTCCCCATCGCTAACCACATCTTTTTGAGGCATTTTTTTGAAAATACAATGCTTTGTCTATACTATTGCTTATCACACCTCTAAGACTACCATATATTGTTGAGGGTTTTAGGTTTGTCAAATGGTCAAGCTAAAGACATTTAGAATAGAACTATTGAAATTAAAGTATGATTTTTATAAATGATAATATTGAAAAACATAGTTCGAAATCCAAGACAATCCTAAATAAGATGCATAATGAAAGAAAGTAGAAGAAATGTAACATCCGAAAAATCTCACGTTTCAATTATGTTCCTTACTATCCAAATTAACTTAATAGAATCAAATCTTTATAAAATGGTGCAGGAATAAAAATAATAATTTAATTACTTTCAGCTCTATATTTAAATGGAATAACATAAATCCATGAATCAAGTGTATCAAAACAAGGTTATGTCATTTTAAGATATAACCATATAGTCTAACACAAGATTTTTCATATCATCAATGCATGCAAATTCAAATGTTGTAAAATAATAGCAAAATCATAAATGCAACCACAAGCAATCCATAACACAGAGATTTCATGAGTGGAAAACCCTTGTAGGGATGAAAAACCACTCGTCAAAAGTGCGTTACTGGCTTATTAAAATACCTCATCGGCAGAGCCTTGCTGGCTACAAAATCTCAATAGTTACAAGATGCCTTACAAGAATTGGTCATATTGTCTCATTGATAAGACCATTCATTACATAATTCTGGCTATCATAAGTGTCTCATTTATCAAGGAGCATTGGAAATTGTTTATCTAGTCACATAAGTCTACACACAACATTTTCAAGTCTCATCAAAGTAATATTATCCCTACATATGAAATTTAGGTAGTGCCAACACTATCATGAATGGTTCTCGAGTATTTGCAAAGAGGACCATTCTACCTCCGATGATCTCTCAAATATCACACAAGTATGCCAAAATCTATATTCCAACCTCATAAATCTTCATGGAAGGGATCCCAAGCCTGCTAGTATGATCACATGTCTATGCAAATATAACAAGAATGCTTACTACTAAACTCATCGATTCATAGAGGTCCCAACAACAAGAGAATAATTCTATAGAAGAGTTAAGATGGTATAGCTCATGTATGTATGAGAATACATGTATAAGCTAGAGAATATATGAGTGTGTTGTTCAAATAAGTACTATTTGTGATATGTACATACATATGTCTACTCTTGCTGAAAATTAAGGAAAAGATGACATGGAACACACACAACAGTTGGTGCCATCCCTATTGTATTCATAAAAATGAAAGATTCATTAAACCTTACTACATTGATTTCATCCATTAAGTCTAGATTTTAAACCAAGAGATATCAAACCACAAACAACAATTAATTTTATAGAGAAAACTATGATTATACTTAAAAGAAGTTATGTTTTTCTTAGATCTCCAAATCTTTCATAGGAAAAACGTTATTTAATGTGCTATGAAGCATGGGTTACCTTCAAGGTGTAAATGTTGCTTAAAAATTTTTATGTCATGGTGTTTAGGAAAAAGAGATAAGTGATACAGGTGCAAAGGCCTACAGGTCCCATGTCCCATGTTACATGATAAAGTGCCAAAAATTAGAACTAAAGTCACCTTACAAGGAAATAATCTATAATTTCACACAAGTTGCATATAGTTCATTATTCACTAATTCATGCATTCATTCATAAACTCATTATATTTCCTAAATTCACTATTTACTCACATAAAACTAACTTACAAGAAGATAAAATTTACATCTAGTTTTACATGAACTTATTTTTGTTCTACCATTCCAATATGCATCAACGGGTAAAAACAATTATAAACAAAATGAGTTCTTCTCTATTTGAATTCAAGGTATCCAATATTCCGTTACTAATAACATAGTATATAATTTTAAAAGAACATTCACCAATCAACATTTTATATATATATATATATATATATATATTTGGACAGACACTCAAAAGTGAAACAATTCAACAGAAAGTTATATCAACTTATAAAAATATCATATATCTATATATATATATATATTTCCAAATCAGATTTAATGTCTATTCCCTCATATTACATAAATATATCGTATTATCATCAAAATAAAAGAAAATACCCAGAAGTTTATGTATATAATATCAAAATTACCCACTAAATTATTGAATTTCCACATATTTAAAAGTATGCATATATATACACATATATACACATGCATATATATATATATATACACACACACACACACAAATCCATTTATAAATTCATATTTTATGGCAACCTTAGAAAAAAAAAAAACACAAACTAGAAGGACTTGCAATAGATATATTCAATGGGAGAGATCAATTTATTAAGGCGATTTTCCAAAATGCACTCAAGTTTGAAGTTTGGAATTTGGACTTCACCGCTAGTTCTCAAGTTTGTTTAGATTTTGATAATATTATATTTTCAAGTGCTGCAACAGTGATAGATTTACTGTAGAATCAAGGAGGTTATTTAATATTCTATTTTCAAGTGCTGCAACAACAATAGATTGCCTGTAGAATCAAGGAGGCTATTTAATATTTTATTTTCAAGTGCTACCACAACAATAGATTGCCTGTAGAATCAAGGAGGTTATTTAATATTTTATTTTCAAGTGCTGCCACAACAATAGATTGCCTATAGAATCAAGGAGGTTATTTAATATTTTATTTTCAAGTGCTACAACAACAATAGATTGCCTGTAGAATCAAGGAGGTTATTTAATATTTTATTCTCAAGTGCTACAACAACAATAGATTGCCTGTAGAATCAAGGAGGTTATTTAATATTTTATTTTCAAGTGCTGCAAACAACAATAATAGATTCATCAGAGAATCAAGGAGGTTGTCAGATATTTTATGTTGCAAAAGTAATAGATTTGCCTCAGAGAATCAAGGAGGTTTAATATTTTATTTCATGCTACAACAACAATAGATTGCCTATAGAATCAAAGAGGTTATTTAATATTTTAAACTTCATACTATGTTCAAGTGTCTGCAACAACAATAAGAGAGTTTTCCACCAGGTATTTATTTTGATATATGAGTATGGTATATATATATATATATATATATGTTATCAAAATCTGAATCAATATTTTGATTTAAAGATAAACAAAAATCTCTATCCATGAATAAAATTCTCTATACAAGGGTTTATATATATATATATATATAGGGAAGAATGTGCAGATTTTTACAACCATAAGGATGAAAATATTTAGAACATTTAAACACACAAAATCCAAAAACAATAAATTTACACAAACAATTTCCAAAGAGAAAATCAACTTTTCAAAACACAATCGATTATCTTCTCATTTCAAAGTATAAATGCAAGGGTAAGTATTCAAAAACCTGGATATTGTCTTCCGAATGAGTTTCCCTTCTTTTCTTTCTAGTTCTTACCTTCCAAAATTCACTTTTTGTATAATTTTCCTTTCTTCTTCTTTCTTCTTCTAATCTTTTCACCATTATAATTTACTGTACTTTGCAATGCCTCTAACCAACACCCCTTTTCTGTTAAATTTCTTGCAAAGAAAATTGATGATCAAGAAACCATACATTTTTGTTATATGTTGCAGAGAAAACAAGAAAATTGTGAAAACAATCATGTGTTTCCTTTATGGATTTTCCCTTCCTTTCCCCATTTCCAACGGAATCTTGAAAATAAATTATAAGATTTATTTTATTTTATTTATTTATTTTTCCACATATTTATCCTCAGTAAATATTAAAGAAATACCATTTTAATTGCATTTGAAATAATTATCAATTGAAAATAAAGTAATTATCCTAAATAATAAGAATTACCATTTAACTAAAAAATAATAATAATTAATTCTTTTATTTCCTTGCTCTTTTATTCCACTATTAATTAATTTAATTAAACATATGAATAATATACTCATTCACTAAATTAAATACTAGATGCCTTAAAATGATAATATTGAATTATAAATTACTTTTTGAAAATAGGAATTGGTGACAACAAAGTGGTTCCTATCTTTTGTTGAAAAAATCAATAGTTCCCTTCTAAATTCCTTTAGTTTTACCATTTGACAAATCTAATACTCTCAACAAAATATGGTGATCTTAGAGACGTACCAAGCAATAGTCAATGTTTTTGATTAAGCAGAGAGAATTTTTTTTTGTGAATTGGGATCCAAGCGCGAGATTTAATGTGATGTTAATCCAAAGTTCTCCTTTACCCTTTATTTTGCTGGGAAGAAAATTACTATTTATCCTTGTTTGCATTGGCGAATGCCTAACTTCTTGGAAGTTTACATTTTACAAAAAATATAATTATTTTCCTCTTTGTGAATCTGTGAGTATAACTATGACGTCAAAATAACTTGGTGGAAAATGAATGGGCTTAGTTTTATTTTGTAAATAAAAGTTTACTAGCTCTTTGTAAAAAATAAATTCCTGATGCCTTGCATCATGACCCAACCTTTCCTTCTATTTTTTAATATTTCATGTAGCAATTGATTTCTGGTTTAATCTCAAACTAGTTATACATAAGCTCTATAAGTTATATATTGCAGTTAAGTTCATTTGGACCTATTTTGAAGTAGTCCAAAGGGAAAACAATAGAAGGGTGTATGTGATGGAGACTACTTTTACAGGATCTATGGTTCAGTTGCCAAATATATCAGATGAAGATTTGATCCTGTGGAGTTAGTACTTCAAATGGGAGAAGGAGTTCAAAAAGTGCCAAAAATTCAAAGCTCTCAATAGCATAATGATTGGTTTTTCATGAGAAGAATATAATGGGATGAACATTAATATGCAACAATTTTAGTAGCCCTGTTTTATATTTTCTTTGGTTATAAGAAAACCTCAACAATATAAATCCTCTGTGGTTTTCCTATTTTTCCTAAACTTAGTTTAAAATTTGCAAACTCCATATCCCTTAAATAATAAGCATAAGCTAAGAACCTCAAAAATACACTTTTGTAGAAAAATAACTTTACTTATGACTAAATGTGTATACTCTATAGCATTAAGCCCACCTCAAAGCATGGTTTAGGTACAAATGACCAATTTATATTAACGAGGTAGGAATTTTTCCTAATATGATTGATGTTATAGTAAACCTACAATTTAGTTCCATAAAAATGTGATTGCACAGTCTTTCAAGCTAACAAATTGTCACAACCCTATTTTTAACTGTGTCTTGTTTCAACACAT